>CP136061.1:265363141-265548689 GCA_032622095.1 Siphonodentalium dalli | reverse complement strand
ATAATGACTATAAAGCACTGGGTGAGGGTTTTATAAAACTCTGTATATCTGCTAATTTCTAGAATTCTTGGGAAAAAGTAAAAGTCCGGCCTCCCTTATTCAGTTTTTCATGTTTAATTATCTGTGAACAGATATTTATTTCTATGACCTAATTTTGTTTTCTAGCATAATATAACTTGTTAAAGTGAAAGTGCAATACAACTGAAGGCCAGTGTTTTGTTAAACAAGACGTGAATTGTGTCACTGTACGGAAATTTGTTAATTCTTCTGAAAACTTAATGGATTCTCCCATTCAGTGATAAAAGAATAGACTGGAATGGTCCATTATTCATTTGTAGGAGTGTTCAGATACTATAATCAGACGTCAATCTGAGAAATGGTGTTCAGATAATAAGGCTCGCTGTTGAACTTATAAACTGAACATCATACAAATGAATCATTAGGAATCAAGTAATTATGCATCATCACATATTCAGTTATCAGCCCGTTGAATGATAAATGTAACTAATTTAACAAGTTTGATAGATGATTGTGTGAATTGTGTTCTATAGTTATTCCACATCTCAGCATCAAGGCCATTATTAAAGTGATGTGAAACATTCTGGTAGGTTGATAAAATAAAAATGGAGAATAATCTTACTCAAAGTAGTTATTATTACAAATATTATATCCAAATTGACAACACATGCCGTCATTCTTATATATTAATTGAATGCAATGAATCTCGGTGGCCAAATCATTTTTGTTAGCTTATTGCCGATAGTTGCGTCCCAAATAGAGAAGTAAATATTTACAATTGAGCGTGGTTCAGACGATGTTTCTATGCAGTTGTACGGTCGATTTGCTTGAGATTTTCGCCAATGTGAGTAGAATGCTACATTCCCACAGTTGACATAGCGCCTGAATACTAAATTATCAGTTCCACGCACCCGAGCAAGTCCATAATATATCTTTAATGTGTATTTTGTATTATGTATTATGTTTCACATGTGAGAAATTGAAATATTTATTTCATGCTGATGATTTAGTATGCTAAATACTTATTGGACATTGAAAGATGTATTCAGGGTTCCAGGGCAAGTTTTACGATTAAATTCTAGTGTTTATAAGTTAGCATGTGTGGAATTGGAAATGCCACCTCAAAAACTAACCATTAATTTCATATAGTTTTGTTGATCTGGATGGACAATAAAAGTTAGCACCTTGATTTTTCAACAACTATATGACAATTTTACACTCGAGTCATGAACTCATTTCATTATAATTACCATGTTGTTTGCATCGTTCATAGAACACATGAGTGTATTTTGCACTAATCCATGGCTCAAATTCATTAATTTGTTGCATATATTCGGTTGAGTATATAAGGAAATGGTACCATAAATGGCCAGTGTACAGTACCCTTTTAACAAGCTATTTGTGTGTAGATCTTCAATTCAGGTATCACTTCCCAGAAAAAATACAAACATCCAGAGCAACACATAAACCCATATCGCTAAATTGATCATACAGTAATGCCCTAAATAATCAGACCCCTTAACCACAGCAGAATTATGGGTAACTTTTCAGGATTTAGTCGGAAATATGAATTGTTGCCATTCATCAGAAAGCTCTCAGTGATTGCTTTCCTATGAATGGCAACAAGCCATATTTCCAACTAAATCCTGAAAAATTACCAATAATTCTGCTGTGATTAAGGAGTCGATTATTTAGCTCATTACTGTATGTTGTTGTAACTCTCGAATCGTGAGTATATCTTTAACAGATGTGTATTAAGTTATGTTGCAGGATACATCTTTAACAGGTGTGTAATAAGTTATGTTGCATGATACTTTTCTGTAAATCAAAGCTAACATTTTGTGATCCTTCGAATATTGTTATAAAACGGTCACACATCAATCATGTTATTTTAGATTGCTAAATATAAATTAATACACAACTATTGTTTATATGAACGGTTCTAAATGTCAAATTAATAGACAACTATTGTTTATATGTATGATTCTAAATGTCAAATTAATAGACAACTATTCTTTATATGTATGATTCTAAATGTCAAATTAATAGACAACTATTCTTTATATGTATGGTTCTTTTTCCAATATTCCACATTCCAAAATTTATTTTCTCGTTTCATATTTGTTTATACAAAACACAAACTTACTTTCTTATTTTCTTAGATTAACACGAACATTCCATTTATTATACTATCTTTATTTATTACATATTTCTTATTTCATTCCGAGATGTAAACAGATGGCGAGATGTACGAAGCTTGTGTATTATACGATACAATTTTATTTCATAGTAACACAAGCATGCCTGGTGTGTCTGACATCTGCAGAATGAGGTCCCCAGAGGGTAAATTTAGTGATGCTACCCTGCATGGTGGGCTAGCATAACCAAATTCACCCTCTGGGGACCTCATTCTGCTTTGGCCTCATCTTCTGGGAAGTATCTACAGTCTCAAATTAACATTGTTTTTAGTTACTTTCTCCATTCAACTGGGGAACTTCAATTTGATCCTAGGCCTCCCATAGCAGTTAACGCCTAAGCAGAATGAGGTCCCCAGTGGGTAAATTTGGTGATGTTAACCCTCTATGCAGGATAGCTTCACTAAATTCACCCTCTAGGGACCTCATTCTACAAATGACAGACACACTATATGCAGACTTGAACACGAGCTATCTGTTACAAGTAATGTCATCTCAAACAATTTATGTATAGAATGTTCTGTAATATTGTGATCTGAAGTACTGAACTTTGTGTTGTTATATTAAAGTGATGTGAAACACTCCGGTAGGGTGATCAAATATAAAAGGAGAATAACCTTGTTCAAAGTAGTAATTTTTATACGCCCTTTTGAAAAAAAGGCCGTATTATAGTATTGGTCTGTCCGTCCGGGCGGGCGTCCGTTAACCTGTTGTCCGGATGATAACTTTAGTTAGAGTGAACCGATTTCAATAAAATTTGGTATGTGGGTTTATTAGCCGAAAAGTAAGTTCAAGTTCGAATTTGGGTTCCGCCCGCCAATTTTCACCGGAGTTATGCCCCTTATTTGACGTTTTTTTACTTAGAAAATCCTTGAAATTTGTTGTCCGGATGATAACTTTAGTATAGTTTATCGGAATGAATCCAAATTTGGTATATTACTTTCTCCCACCAAAACACAGGTCAAGTTCGAACTTGGGTTCTGTCCGACCATTTTTGGCAGAGTTATGCCCCTTTTTTTATAAACTATGATACCTGTGGTATTGTTGTGAATATTTATTGTTAATAAACTAATTTTGATCACTGAAGCAGCGTTCGATGTAATACTGATGTAACTAGATGATACTGGGGACCCTTGAATCGGACAGTGAATCTCTAAGAATAATGTCTCCAATAATACTTGTGTTCACATACAAAATTAGGTTTCCTGAGTGAAGTAATATCCAGGAATTTTTTTCTGTTTCTATGTTTTGTTTCTACAGTTTCATTTCTATATTTTAAGATGTTTATATTATTTCTGTTGTATAAATTGTGTTTTTCATGTGATAATACAGGTCAGATGTACAAGTTCAATGTCTACTTATTTCATTGGAATACTAACCACCTATGGATAAAGCTGATCAAAATATGTTTTAAGTCAGTCACTGTCTGTTTTCTTGAGGAAATCCCTGGCGTAACCCTTTCATGACTGGAGCTTCCTGAAAGTTTGTGAAAACCCTGTGCCAGTGCATACTCTGATATATGCGAGTCTCCCATAGGATTATGCATATTAATCTTCTGCAAATTTGGGGATATAGAAACTGAGCAGAAGTAACTAAAAACAATGTTAAATTGAGACTAAAGATACTTTCCCAGAAGACGAGTTAAACAAGATATTCTGAAATATGTAGACATTATCTGTGATCCATACAGTTTAGAGATGACTCAGATAAGGTATAGTGTGACCTGTATGATTGTTTACTTATGACATGCTTCATAAATTATACATTTTATACTCTACTTCATACACTTTCTTTCTCTAACACTGCCTGATTATTTTATTTACAGTAAAAGAATTCAATTTACATTGTGTTTGACTTAGTTATTCCCTGACACCCAGTTCTGACATATATTGCCAAAAAATCATTTCCCCCCTCGCATAGAGGATCTCACATGAGTTTCTATTTTATACGGAATTTATCAACCGAGTTGACTAAATTCGATTCGAGCCGAGGTTTACCGAGGCTCAAATAGAATTTAGTGGACGAGGTTGATAAATTACGCATAAAATAGGACGAGTATGAGATACCTTTTATCACATGATCAAATAAACGCGAAGCAACGCGAACAATTCATCGAAAACAACAATCACAAAATGCAGCGATCGCAAGTCATTTGAAGAGCGGCGTGACGTCATCGCATGCGATGATATTAAACGTGTGTCTTACCGATAATTATGAAACTGCTTTTATGGGCAAATTATGTGATAAATTGATGTATATCTCAAGTAATCATCTTCGTTGTGGATATGAAAACCAGTCATTAGCAATTAAGGTATGATCTTGTTAATTATGTGTGTACGCTCGTATTCATCGTATTATATATCTCTCCTGTACAATCGTGCTTACCACTATACAATTAACCCCATCAATACAAACAATGGGGAATGGAAGATTATCCCAGATCCGGGAACACATCAAACTCTATCTACTATTTTATGTACTATCGGACACTAGACCTCAATTGGGGACCTCATTCTGCATATGACAGGCACCTTATTCTCAAGCCTGATTGTGGTGGTGATGTACCTGGAGTTGGGTTAACCCTTCGAGTGCCAGGGGCCGATCTCATCGGCCCTAAACCTACAAAATAAGTCTGTTAAAGAATATAAGAATAAATTATTAAAATTGTAAAAAAAAAAAAAATATTGTTAGGCCAATGCATTCTCTTATATATGCGAGGCGACCTATGGTTGACTCACATATATAAGAGAATGCATTGGCACAGGGTATATGGGTTGATACAAAAATCGACCTGGCACCCAAAGGGTTAAACTTAGGATGAAATAGAATTCGGCAAAATAAGCCTGGAAACAAATAAGATACATTTACATTTGTGAACATGTTTATTCACCATCACAAGACAAAGAGACACCAATATATACAATACTGTCTGTTATATACAATAAATGGGACAATTTAGATGAAAAAAAAATAAGAGACACACTATACAAGCTAACAATAAACATAACAGCGATGATAGATTCACAACATCGTACCAACCTGAGTAAACGATTAAATCAACTTCAAATATTACTTAATGATGGTCTATCTCTTCCTAACAATTTTATATAGTGTATGGGTATCTACCTACAGTAATGCCCTAAGTAATTGACTCCTTAAAGACATATTATGTACTTATTCGGATGCATAGAACTGATAAATTATTATTCAGGTGCTGTGCCAACTGGAGGAATGTAGCATTCTACAAACATCACCGAAAATCTCAAGCAAATCGACCGTACCGTACCACACCATAGAAAAAATCGTCTGAACTACGCTAAATTGTAAATATTTACTACTCGAATTGGGACGCATCTGTCGGCGATAAACTAACGAAAACTATTTCGCCATAAAAATAATCCAATTTAGGCCAAAATAAAAAAGTTTTTTGATTCTCGGGCATAGCCGCATCTGGAAAAGAGACCCGCGTTGAACCATTTGATTACGATTCAAATTTTACCAAAGCTGTCAAATGATAACACGAAAATAGGAAACTAGAAAACAGAAATTAGTTATGTTTCAAACATCGAATATGATAGACATACAATGGTGCATGTGTTGGTATTCAAAAACAGACACTAGGCAACGATAACTACCAGGTATATTGTCACCACAAGCTGCCCAAACCCCAAGTTTATTAAATCTAATGTGTTAAAATATTTCGGTATTTTATCAATTCGAAAAGGTAAACGGTAAACAATTTTGAGATTTACAATTTCGGGAACGCAAACCGGAAAGAAATATGGTGAGTATTGGTGATGTGTAAGCTGGTTTAATATTTGAAGTTTTTATGGCTAGCATGTATTGAGGTACATAATACTTATTCAGATACGGCAGAATAAATAATTCTAGACTTTCTATGAAGATCACTATATATATCTTTTCGTTTCGATTGTATTCACGTTCCGTATTTGAACCGGATATTTAGGTGACACTCGAGAGTTTCGAATGATCAGTAGGGGTAAATTTCTTAGAATAGAATACCAGTGTTTTCTGTCACCATGGGTGTGGTATGTTTATTGAAAGAAGGTTAGTTATGTATTTGTGGATTTTTAGAGGATGTCTTTGAGTTTTGAAAAATATTGTTCCAGGTGACCTTGACCCCACCAGTATGAAGTAGTAGCGATTTCTGCGAAACAGTGGCTCCAGACACCAGCGTGACTTTTTAGCACCTAAAATTGCAGCGTTCTGTTTAGATACTTAACCCTTTACCCAACAAACCGGCCAAAACCGGCCAAATAAAGCTTCAACAGCCTAAAATATCTTCGGTCTGTCTCAATAGAACCATACAAATATGTTATCATTGGAACCGGCTCATTGACACATTGTGATAGTTACAGTTATGCCATGTGCCAATGCATTCTCTTATATATGCGAGTCGACCATAGGTCGCCTCGCATATATAAGAGAATGCATTGGCCTAACACTTTTTACCATTTTTTCTTACATTCTTTAACAATTTTATAATTTTTAATGTGTTAAGCCAATGCATTCTCTTATATATGCGAGGCGACCTATGGTCGACTCGCATATATAAGAGAATGCATTGGCACATGGCCGTTCTGTTGGGTAAAGGGTCAAAGACCGATTTCGGGGCTGAAAAATTTCCAGCAAGTCGTGTATGCTCTGATCGATGGAATAATCGTTTAAACGCCAAACGACCTAGAAACACCTATTTGGAAACACATGTCATACGTCAATCAACCGAGATGATGGCCAAAATGGTGCATGCAGTTAAAAACAAAATATTTCATGTATATTATATAGTTTATTTAATTCAGGCTCAATGGCCCATATGATAGAAATATCAATTATATGTAATACAGAATGTCTTTCCAATGTTTGAAAAGATAAGATTCTTTCTTATCAACATAGGAACAGAGCTCACAACATTCCTGGCGTACATCCCACTTGCGCTACATCTCCATTCATATGCCATAAACTTCCTATAGGCATTGTTATAACATACAATTATGGGTGAAATTTTCCCACAAAGTGCAGCTGCAAAGTACAACAATATAATGATGAAATATACGATGAAAAAGATGGCGTTTTACATCAAATGAGCACTTGTAAAAAAATTCATGAGGATATTGGAACGGGAACAAATTGATCTATATTGCCTCATAATATCATCATCAAACGAACGCGATTTGATTGATTGATTTTATTTGGTACAGAGTACCAGGGATAACACAAGAAAGTCTAACACGCGCCGTTAGGGAGAGTCGTTTCTTGAAGTATCCATCCAGGCACACTATCTGACTCAGACAGGCACACTCAGCCAGTTTTGCGATTTTGTTCGATCCACCGGGATTCGAACTGACGGCGCGCACCTGGTCGTTCGTAGAGCAATTGTCTGTCAGAAGGGTTATTTCACTTTACCGATTGCGCTAACGGAGCTCTCTATAATGATGTTGACGGCTAAATATGGGGAATTTACTTGTACTTATGTGTCAGCAATTATTAAATTGAGTTCCGGTATATTACTGACCCCCCCCCCCCCCCGCAGTAATAGTTACTTGTTATGTAAATTGTTTATCCTCATGCAACGTCACGTCAAATGCGTTGCATGTATACCTTGGTTAATAAACTGCTTTACTCGTATTTAAATGAGGGAAAAAATAGTTGGACTCTCAAGTTTATCTAAACTACAGTCCATAGGTAAAACATAGGGTCGAACGGAAGCAATTGATTTTTAAATTGATTTCAGTTTTGTCATCATTCTGCTTTTCTAATAAATTGGTTATTGTAAACGTCATCCAATTAGAAAATTATAAGTGGGTTATAAGTGGCACTTTTTGATACATTGTGCGCTATAACTGGGCGAGGCACATTTTGTACATTATGCGTTATAAGTGAGCGTGGCACTTTTTGGTACAGTGTGCGTAATAAGTGGGCGTTTCCAAAGTGGGCAATGACAAAAAAACATTTTTCAGCGCCTCTCTTCGCTCGGACTGCGTAGTGAAGATGCGCAAACTTTGACTCCCAAAGTAACCCGACCAACGGAGAGATAGCGTGCGGATGGGTTCAGACTTTTGGAAAATTCCTCCGTAAATGGCTGTATTTGAGTGCGGCATCACCAAGCTATTTTTTTGTATCGTATGTCGGCGGACGACAAAAAACTAATTTTTTCAACGCCTCGCTTCGCTGGGACTATGTAATGAAGATGTGCAAACTTTGCCGCTGTACTCTCAAAGTAACCCGGCCAACGGAGAGATAGCGTGCGGATGGGTTCAGACTTTTGGAAAATTCCTCCGTAAATGGCTGTATTTGAGTGCGGCATCACCAAGCTATTTTTTGTATCGTATGTTGGCGGACGACAAAAATGTTTTTTCAGCGCCTCGCTTCGCTCGGACTATGCAGTGTAGATGCGCAAACTTTGACCGCTGTACTCTCAAACTAACCCGGCCAACGGAGAGATAGCGTGCGGGTGGGTTCAGACTTTTGGAAAATGGCTGTATTTGAGTGCTGCATCACTAAGATATTTTTGTTATAGTATGTTAGCGGACGAAAACAAAAGTCAGCGTGGCACTTTTTGGTACAGTGGGCGTGGCACTTTTTGGTACAATGTGCGGTAAAAGTGGGCGTGGAACTTTTTGGTACAGTGTGCATCAAATGTGGGCGTGGCACTTTTGGTACAACGTGCGATAAAAGTGGGCGTGGCACTTTTTGGTACATTGTGCGTTAAAAGTGGGCGTGGCACTTTTTAGTACACATTTTAGTACAGTGTGCGTTAAAAGTGTGCGTGGCACTTTTTGGTACATCACACTTTTGGTACAGTGTGTGTTAAAAGTGCGCGTGGCACTTTTTGGTACAGTGTGCGTCAAAAGTCAGCGTGTCACTTTTTGGTACAATCTGCGTTAAAAGTGGGCGTGGCACTTTTACGCCCACATTTAGCGCACACTGTACCAAAACGTGTACAAAAAAGTGTACCAAAAAAGTGCCACGCCCACTTTTAGCGCAAACTGTACCAAAAAGTGCGCACACTGTTCCAAAAAGTGTACCAAAAAGTGCCACGCCCACTTTCAGCGCACACTGTACCAAAACGTGTACCAAAAAGTGCAACGCCCACTTTCAGCGCACTCTGTACCAAAAAGTGCCACGCCCACTTTCAGCGCACACTGTACCAAAAAGTGTACCAAGAAGTGCCACGCCCACTTTCAGCGCACACTGTACCAAAAAGTGTACCAAAAAGTGCCACGCCCACTTTCAGCGCACACTGCACCAAAAAGTGCCACGCCCACTTTCAGCGCACACTGTACCAAAAAGTGTACCAAAAAATGCCACGCCCACTTTCAGCGCACACTGTACCAAAAAGTTTACCAAAAAGTGTACCAAAAAGTGCCACGCCCACTTTTATCGCACACTGTTCCAAAAAGTTTACCAAAAAGTGTCACGCCCACTTTCAGCGCACACTGTACCAAAAAGTGTACCAAAAAATGCCACGCCCACTTTCAGCGCACACTGTACCAAAAAGTTTACCAAAAAGTGTACCAAAAAGTGCCACGCCCACTTTTATCGCACACTGTTCCAAAAAGTTTACCAAAAAGTGTCACTCCCACTTTTAGCGCACACTGTACCAAAAAGTGTACCAAAAAGTGCCACGCCCACTTTCAGCGCACACTGTACCAAAAAGTGCCACGCCCACTTTTAGCGTACGCTGTACCAAAAAGTGTACCAAAAAGTGACACGCCCACATTTAGCGCACACTGTACCAAAAAGTGTACCAAAAAGTGTACCAAAAAGTGTACCAAAAAGTGTACCAAAAAGTGCCACGCCCACTTTCAGCGCATACTGTACCAAAAAGTGTACAAAAAAGTGCCAGGCCCACTTTCAGAGCACACTGTACCAAAAAGTGTACCAAAAAGTGCCACGCCCACTTTTATCGCACACTGTTCCAAAAAGTTTACCAAAAAGTGTCACGCCCACTTTTAGCGCACACTGTACCAAAAAGTGTACCAAAAAGTGCCACGCCCACTTTTAGCGTACGCTGTACCAAAAAGCGTACCAAAAAGTGCCACGCCCACTTTCAGCGCACACTGTACCAAAAAGTGTACAAAAAAGCGTACCAAAAAGTGCCACGCCCACTTTCAGCGCACGCTGTGCCAAAAAGTGTACCAAAAAGTGACACACCCACTTTTAGCGTACGCTGTACCAAAAAGTGCCACGCCCACTTTCAGCGCAAACTGTACCAAAAAGTGTACCAAAAAGTGCCACGCCCACTTTCAGCGCACGCACCAAAAATTGTACCAAAAAGTGTACCAAAAAGTGACACCCACTTTTAGCGCACACTGTACCAAAAAGTGTACCAAAAAGTGCCACGCCCACGCTTCCATGGAAGCATCGGACATCACTGAAGACCAGACAAAAAAGTGGTCGAACAAGACTGTCCGGTCACGCAGCAGACCATAGTGGCAATAATATTAGTAAAAATAACATATTGATATGGCCATCACATTCCTGGAATAGTTCCCTTTAATTTGATATATGGATCAACCATTTACAGCTAGTGTTTGTGGAGATATCTCCTACGAAACCATCGGAAACTGGCAACAAACAAAAAACTTGATCCAGTATAATGCTATGAGTCTGGACAGAGTCTTGTTCGACCATTTTGTTTTGTTTTGACGTCTTGATGGTTTCAGGGAAGATATCGCCACTGTTGCTAACACCAAACATGGTTAATCCATATATCAAAATGTAGGGAATTATTATAGGAATACATTCATTCTACAGTAATGCTCTAAGTAATCGACTTCTTAACCACAGCAGAATTATGGGTAAATTTTCAGGATTTAGTCGGAAATATGGCTTGTTGCCATTCATCGGAAAGCTCTCGGCGAGTGAATGGCAACAAGCCATATTTCCAACTAAATCCTGAAAATTTACCCATAATTCTGCTGTGGTTAAGTGGTCAATTACTTTGGGCATTACTGTATATCAAAATGTAGGGAATTATTATAGGAATACGTTTATTCTACATTTATATTTTATCATTGCAATTCTGCAATGGACTGCTGCGTGACCGGACAGAGTCTTGTTCAATCTACATGTCCATTTCACGGACATGTGGAAATTCTCAATTCAAAGAGTTTTGTATATAAGAAGGTGTATGTACATCCAACCGAAAGCCAATGACTGGCGGTAGCGTATGTTCCAAGGTGCCCGACACTATATGCTATAAATTTGGAAAGTCACTGTAAGCTAGTGTTTCGTGTCAATTTTTATTCGCCGACTACTCGTCAGGGGACAGGCGATTTAATTAGATAAGTTGACATTTTATATGTCTGTTAACATGTATTCCATGTGTATATAGTTTGGGCCACGTCATGTGGTTTTGTTGGATTTGCAAATTTCATGCAATCATTCTGTTAACATGTATTCCATGTGTAAATAGTTTTTGCCACGTCATGTGGGATTGTAGGATTTGCAATTTTCATGCAATCATTCTGTTGGATGGTTTGTAGTTTCAGCCTCTCAGCGTTCGCTGCCGATGTGAAAACTGCATGTCGGGTCGCTTTAAGATAGACCTGACTTCTAACCAGTTTAAACTGGTTAATCTCCGAGGTTAGCCGATTTTTGTATATAAGAAGGTGTATGTACATCCAACCGAAAGCCAATGACTGGCGGTAGCGTATGTTCCAAGGTGCCCGACACTATATGCTATAAATTTGGAAAGTCACTGTAAGCTAGTGTTTCGTGTCAATTTTTATTCGCCGACTACTCGTCAGGGGACAGGCGATTTAATTAGATAAGTTGACATTTTATATGTCTGTTAACATGTATTCCATGTGTATATAGTTTGGGCCACGTCATGTGGTTTTGTTGGATTTGCAAATTTCATGCAATCATTCTGTTAACATGTATTCCATGTGTAAATAGTTTTTGCCACGTCATGTGGGATTGTAGGATTTGCAATTTTCATGCAATCATTCTGTTGGATGGTTTGTAGTTTCAGCCTCTCAGCGTTCGCTGCCGATGTGAAAACTGCATGTCGGGTCGCTTTAAGATAGACCTGACTTCTAACCAGTTTAAACTGGTTAATCTCCGAGGTTAGCCGATTCAAATACCTTGTCTTATACATAGGTACTTTTTAGTGTTATGATAAATTTTGTGTCAGTTACCTGTGGTTTAGACAGCAAATCATCAATTATTGAACGGAATCTTGTTTGTCATCAATTGATCCAACGTGGCATCAATTGACCTATCAAATAATGTATGCTGAAATTATGTTTTGTTGATTCCAGATAGAGATAGCTGTCCCCGTGGCTGTGGGCACTGTGTTGATATTGCTACTGGTATTGTGCTACTGTTGGAAAAAAAACAGAAAGTTAGTATGATCATCACTGTTAGTGATAATTTATATTTATATTATCACTTCAAATGGCGTTTTCTAGTAGATTAATTGTATTTTACACGCACGGTAAGATTCCTTAATTTTGAGGTGAAGTTGACCGTTAGCGAGAGGCAGTTATTAATGAACCTTATTTTCATTAATGCCTGGTGTCTGCTTCTGGTTAAGTCACTGATCACGTGATCATGCGAGGATGGAGTGGTAATACTAGTAATAACTTGATTTTGTCGGGCGTCATGGTTTATTAACGGCCTGACAGGAACGATTAACAGTCCTCGGGCCTAATAGCATCCCTCAGGCTGTTATCCTATTCTATACTAAAAACATTACTCATTACGAGTAGTTATCCTGTAGGAAATTCTAGGTTATTAAGTTCAACAAACAACCTTTAATAGTTCATTTGTTGAACTTATTATGTGAACGTTTTCCTGCAATAAATAGTACTCCTTTACTTTTGTTATCAGTTGTGTGCTTATCTTTCCTGAAACCGCCTCCAAATCAATAATAGATCATTCTAATGTACACTTTTATAACTGAGTGGGAGAATCCATTTAGTATAGATAGTGTTAATCATTCCCGTGGGACCGTTAATAAACAAAAATCATGTTATTGGTATAATACATATAAGAAAGCAAGAGGAGAATATGTTTATTTTGCCACACTTAAAAGGGTACTGTACACTAAATTCTGCCATTTATATGACCATCTCATTTTATACTCAACAGAATATATGCAACAAATGAATGAATTTGAGCCATGGATTAGTGAAAAATACACTCATGTGCTTTATGAAAGATGCAAACAACATGGTAATTATAATGGAAATGAGTTTATGACTCGAGCCATTTATTCATTTCCATTATAATTAAGATGTTCTTTGCATCGTTCATAGAGCACACGAGTGTATTTTACACTAATCCATTGCTCAAATTCATCCATTTGTTGCATATATTCTGTTGAGTATAAAAGGAGATGGTTCCATAAATGGCTGAATTTAAAGGAGATGGTTCCATAAATGGCTGAATTTAAAGGAGATGGTTCCATAAATGGCTGAATTTAAAGGAGATGGTTCCATAAATGGCTGAATTTAAAGGAGATGGTTCCATATATGGCTGAATTTAAAGGAGATGGTTCCATAAATGGCTGAATTTAAAGGAGATGGTTCCATAAATGGCTGAATTTAAAGGAGATGGTTCCATAAATGGCTGAATTTAAAAGAGATGGTTCCATAAATGGCTGAATTTAAAGGAGATGGTTCCATAAATGGCTGAATTTAAAGGAGATGGTTCCATAAATGGCTGAATTTAAAGGAGATGGTTCCATAAATGGCTGAATTTAAAGGAGATGGTTCCGTAACTGGCTGAATTTAAAGGAGATGGTTCCATAAATGGCTGAATTTAAAGGAGATGGTTCCATAAATGGCTGAATTTAAAGGAGATGGTTCCATATATGGCTGAATTTAAAGGAGATGGTTCCATAAATGGCTGAATTTAAAGGAGATGGTTCCATAAATGGCTGAATTTAAAGGAGATGGTTCCATAAATGGCTGAATTTAAAAGAGATGGTTCCATAAATGGCTGAATTTAAAGGAGATGGTTCCATAAATGGCTGAATTTAAAGGAGATGGTTCCATAAATGGCTGAATTTAAAGGAGATGGTTCCATAAATGGCTGAATTTAAAGGAGATGGTTCCATAAATGGCTGAATTTAAGGCCAATATATAAATATATTACTAGATTCTCATCCGTTTTTTTTAAATTGGGGCGGGAGGGCATATTTTATTTTTTATATTTTATTCCTGCCAACAAATGGTCAGTCTAGAAATTTAATCAGTATCCTACATTATACAAAAAAGTTTAAATCAAAAATAGGATCGGGAGGGGGATGGAAATCAAGGGGACCAAAAATAGGATCGGGAGGGGGTTGAGAATCAAGGGGACCAAAAATAGGATCGGGAGGGGGATGATAATCAAGGGGACCAAAAATAGGATCGGGAGGGGGATGGGAATCAAGGGGACAAAAAATAGGATCAGGAGGGGGATGGGAATCTAGCATATTTTAATATTGGTATAAGATAATCTTGTGGTCAATCAAAACTAATTATTATTTTTTTTTGCCATTAATTTAAATTCAAACAAATATTTGAGCAAATTGCAGGATACTATTTTTTTCTTCAAATGAATTCTTTTGCCCTTAATTTATTTCTACTAACTGTTATGTACCATACTGATTCAATGCATTTGATGTTCACCAGATTGGAGTACAAGTATTGTAAGCTGATTGATGAGTCGAGTGGTAAGGGCGAACTGCCACCCTCCGAAACGTGTGCCTTTGATGACGATGAAGACGAAGAGGCCGACCAAGTTGAATTCAAAAGTAATAAGAGTGGGATGCTATTTAGTAAGCTCAAAAACAAGATTTCAAAAAAGGTTTGTGTCACTTCTAATTCTTCATCTATTTATATAAACAAGAAGTTATGACATTGGAATCCATGTAAAAAAAAAGGACGACCATTCAGTCACGGCCTGCACTACTCAGAATTCTATGTGTTTACTTATTATGAAATTTTAGTTGTACTTGCTTTCACTAATTTACTCTTATCAAAGAAAAGTTTATTTTGTGATATGACACACATTTTAGACATTTACGAGATAAGTTATGTTGTTTTCGCGATGTGGCTAACGAAAATGTTCAGTTTTGCGTAATTTCCGTCATTTTCCGAATGGTATAGCAACCCGAGTTAGGTTGGCAATATTCATGATTTAAGTAATGATTATTGTTTAAAGTATAAACCATGTGATGTCTTCACGCAATGAATACTGTTATATTAGCTATGTGAAAAGTAACATTTTGTAGTTTTAATTTAATTGCAATGACATTTCCAATATGGCGGCACCTCAAATTCAAGATGGCGGCACCCATGTTGAAAAGCGAACTTAGTATAAGGACGACCAGCGAATGCGTTGCCATGCAACACATGCGCTGCTGGGCTGTGACCAGCTGGTTGTCCTTAAAAAAGAGCATGATCTGTCTGTCCATCTGCCTATTTGTTCGCGATTTTTCTCGCAGACCCCTGGACCGATTTCAACTAAAGGCAGATATTATAACGGCATTAGTTTTTCAAAATTTTAATTTAAAAAACAGTTTGTTTTATTAAAGCTACATGGCAGTTTGCGCTCCAAAATACACCTAATAATATTCACTTTTGATTTTTTTTCCGATGTCGAAATTGGTCGATAAATACTTGAACTACCTTTCTATGAGCATTATATGTCCCAGAAAGACACATTGAAGTCATAACAAATACAACTTTGAACACGATGTTTGGGTCCCAAACAAGAAACAGCCTTGTGCACGGCATGGGACAGAAAAGAGCGTTCAGTGTTCGGAAAATTATATTCAGTCTTGTATACCGGTTATTTTTACTCCCTGAGTGGTAATAATATATAAATTCTGTCTTTTTACTACCTGAGTGGTAATAATATATAAATTCTGTCTTTTTACAGGATGATTTTGAGAACATGAAGCTGGACGAGAAAATGCCATTGACGTAAACAGCTGTGCTGACATAATCTATGATTATCAATGTAATCTGACATAATTGTTGACTCATTAGCTAGTGCATACGTTCATCACCCATGACTCATTAGCTAGTGCAGACGCTCATCACCCATGACATATTTGCTCATTATTTTTTTGAACATATGATATTGTTGCCTGAATAAATAATATAATATAGTTATCATATTTATATTGTACAGAAATGACATTTGCAGAATGTGTCTGACATTTGAAGAACGAGGTCCCCAAAGGGTGATTTTAGTGACGCTATCCCGCATAGTTGGCTAGCATCACCAAATTCACCATCTGGCTACCTCATTCTATATCCCATAATTTGCAGAAGATAAATTGCATAATCGAGGTGATTAATGGGTGAACATCACCAACCTCAACTGGGGAACTTCAATCATAATAGATACTCATGTCAGATTCTAGACTGGTTCCCTGCCTGGTGTAATGATCTGCTGATGTAATCTCCAGTCTATGTAATCATAATAGATACTCATGTCGGATTCTAGACTGGTTCCCCGCCTGGTATAATGATCTGCTGATGTAATCTCCAGTCTATGTAATCATAATAGATACTCATGTCTCCCTCTAGACTGGTTCCCCACCTGGTGTAATGATCTACTGATGTAATCTCCAGTCTATGTAATAGATATACTCATGTCAGTCTCATGTGTAATCACCATTATAATCACTCACCAGTTAGAGCAGAATCTCATTTACTATCTTTGCTTTGGGGCTGCGACGATACAAAATTTTATATGATATGCATCGTGATATAAATGGGTCACAATGAGGTGATGTGTATTGTGATGCATTGATGAAATGTTGCAGCCCTTTGTTCATGCTTTGTAGCGGCATATTAACACATTCCCACCATTCTACAGTAATGCTCTAAATAATCGACTCCTTAACCACAGCAGAATTATGGGTAATTTTTCAGGATTTAGTCGGAAATATGGCTTGTTGCCATTCATCGGAAAGCTCTCAGTGAGAGCTTTCCAATGAATGGCAACAAGCCATATTTCCGACTAAATCCTGAAAAGTTACCTAAAATTCTGCTGTGGTTAAGGAGTTGATTATTAGAGCATTACTGTATATCACATCCCCATTTACTTATCAAACTACTATCGCAGAAACACTGCTATAGATTACGTGGTGATATTGTACATTCCGTAATATTGACATTGATCATATTCCAAGCCATGAATGTCAATCGACCATAATAACACATGTCTCTTTGTCTCAAACTTTTAAATGAATTGCCATGACTTTGTTTCATATACATCAAGGAAACTATAGGGAACTATAGAAGCCTGGAAATACTGTGTGTGACATTTTCAGAATGAGGTCCCCAGACGGTGAGATTAGTGATGCTACCCCACAAAGGGAACTAGCATCGCCAAATTCACCCTCTGGAGACCTCTTTCTGCTTAGACCTCATCTTCTGTGAAGTATCTACAGTCTCAAATTAACATTGTTTTAGTTACTTTTTCCCTTCTGTTCAGTTTCTATATCCCATAATTTGCAGAAGATAAAATGTTTAATCGATGTGACTAATGGTGAACATCACAAATGTCAGCTGGGGAACATCAGGTCTCCCATAGCAGTTGAGGCCTGAGCAGAATGATGTTCCCTATGGATGAATTTGGTGACATTCACCATGTGTGTGTGGTAGCATTACTATATTCACAATCCTGGGACCTTATTCTGCAAATGACAGACAGAGTACTTCCAGACTTGGAACTATATTGTGAACGGTGCAAGGATATAAGATATATGAGTGAAATGTGATTGCACCATTCACAATGAATCTCATGCTTACGACATTCCATGTTTGTTACAAACCTTGTATCATATATATCCAGCACATGAATATGACTCAGATGTATATTTTAATGTTTGCTGTTTTGTACTGCTGAAACCTCTAACTTAGGCCAATGGGGGAATTGTCACAAGGCACCGATCACATTTGTAGCCAGATTTTAAAATCGATCACAAATGTAGCCAGCTTTTCACAGGCAATCACATTCGTAGCTAGCTTTTCAAATTCCATCGTTTTATATGCAACTAGCCGATGAGCCCGACGTTGTCCGGGCGACGTTGTCCGGGCTATTCAAAAACCAAATTTCAAGTCGATAGCTCCACCCGTTTCCGAGATCTAGATGAAAAGCTGGCAACGAATGTGATCGCCCTTGAAAAGCTAACTACATTTGTGTTCAATTTTAAAAGCTGGATACGAATGTGATCGATGCCTTGTGACAATGACCCCATCGGCCTAACTTTGATGCCCTAAATTTTCTGGTTTGCTCTGTTTATCCTGACAATGTCCACAATAATAATGTCAATTGGCTGAACCTGAAATGTACCTGTAACTTATCTTGTCTTCCTGTAATTATTTCCGTTGATGACAAAAGTTAGAAATATAGTTAGGTTTCATTTGTTTATTTAAATGATGCTCAATTTATTTACAAATGCTTTTTAATCCTTTTTAACTTTCAATTTTTGCAAATGCATTCTCTTATATATGCGAGTCTCCCACAGGAGCTTCATACATATATAAGAGAATACATTGACCTAACAATATTTACCTATGGTCGACTCACATATATAATAGAATGCACAGGCACAGGATCTTTAATGCTGCACCAGCGCAGTTCCCATCATGAAATTAATTTAGACCAAGTAGGGTAATAGTGCTTAGTTAAGAACTGCTTTTAGAAGTGAATTTTACTTGGCTAAATAGATAAAAAAAAAAACTATGTTCTCAGGTGCCTTCCTATCACATCAAGAGGCCTCATAAAACATGTTATTTACAAATTTATGCAGATTTCAAAATCTGATGTTCCATTTTTCCACATTTTGATAATTAGATTGTTTATAATGACTATAAAGCACTGGGTGAGGGTTTTATAAAACTCTGTATATCTGCTAATTTCTAGAATTCTTGGGAAAAAGTAAAAGTCCGGCCTCCCTTATTCAGTTTTTCATGTTTAATTATCTGTGAACAGATATTTATTTCTATGACCTAATTTTGTTTTCTAGCATAATATAACTTGTTAAAGTGAAAGTGCAATACAACTGAAGGCCAGTGTTTTGTTAAACAAGACGTGAATTGTGTCACTGTACGGAAATTTGTTAATTCTTCTGAAAACTTAATGGATTCTCCCATTCAGTGATAAAAGAATAGACTGGAATGGTCCATTATTCATTTGTAGGAGTGTTCAGATACTATAATCAGACGTCAATCTGAGAAATGGTGTTCAGATAATAAGGCTCGCTGTTGAACTTATAAACTGAACATCATACAAATGAATCATTAGGAATCAAGTAATTATGCATCATCACATATTCAGTTATCAGCCCGTTGAATGATAAATGTAACTAATTTAACAAGTTTGATAGATGATTGTGTGAATTGTGTTCTATAGTTATTCCACATCTCAGCATCAAGGCCATTATTAAAGTGATGTGAAACATTCTGGTAGGTTGATAAAATAAAAATGGAGAATAATCTTACTCAAAGTAGTTATTATTACAAATATTATATCCAAATTGACAACACATGCCGTCATTCTTATATATTAATTGAATGCAGTGAATCTCGGTGGCCAAATCATTTTTGTTAGCTTATCGCCGATAGTTGCGTCCCAAATAGAGAAGTAAATATTTACAATTGAGCGTGGTTCAGACGATGTTTCTATGCAGTTGTACGGTCGATTTGCTTGAGATTTTCGCCAATGTGAGTAGAATGCTACATTCCCACAGTTGACATAGCGCCTGAATACTAAATTATCAGTTCCACGCACCCGAGCAAGTCCATAATATATCTTTAATGTGTATTTTGTATTATGTATTATGTTTCACATGTGAGAAATTGAAATATTTATTTCATGCTGATGATTTAGTATGCTAAATACTTATTGGACATTGAAAGATGTATTCAGGGTTCCAGGGCAAGTTTTACGATTAAATTCTAGTGTTTATAAGTTAGCATGTGTGGAATTGGAAATGCCACCTCAAAAACTAACCATTAATTTCATATAGTTTTGTTGATCTGGATGGACAATAAAAGTTAGCACCTTGATTTTTCAACAACTATATGACAATTTTACACTCGAGTCATGAACTCATTTCATTATAATTACCATGTTGTTTGCATCGTTCATAGAACACATGAGTGTATTTTGCACTAATCCATGGCTCAAATTCATTAATTTGTTGCATATATTCGGTTGAGTATATAAGGAAATGGTACCATAAATGGCCAGTGTACAGTACCCTTTTAACAAGCTATTTGTGTGTAGATCTTCAATTCAGGTATCACTTCCCAGAAAAAATACAAACATCCAGAGCAACACATAAACCCATATCGCTAAATTGATCATACAGTAATGCCCTAAATAATCAGACCCCTTAACCACAGCAGAATTATGGGTAACTTTTCAGGATTTAGTCGGAAATATGAATTGTTGCCATTCATCAGAAAGCTCTCAGTGATTGCTTTCCTATGAATGGCAACAAGCCATATTTCCAACTAAATCCTGAAAAATTACCAATAATTCTGCTGTGATTAAGGAGTCGATTATTTAGCTCATTACTGTATGTTGTTGTAACTCTCGAATCGTGAGTATATCTTTAACAGATGTGTATTAAGTTATGTTGCAGGATACATCTTTAACAGGTGTGTAATAAGTTATGTTGCATGATACTTTTCTGTAAATCAAAGCTAACATTTTGTGATCCTTCGAATATTGTTATAAAACGGTCACACATCAATCATGTTATTTTAGATTGCTAAATATAAATTAATACACAACTATTGTTTATATGAACGGTTCTAAATGTCAAATTAATAGACAACTATTGTTTATATGTATGATTCTAAATGTCAAATTAATAGACAACTATTCTTTATATGTATGATTCTAAATGTCAAATTAATAGACAACTATTCTTTATATGTATGGTTCTTTTTCCAATATTCCACATTCCAAAATTTATTTTCTCGTTTCATATTTGTTTATACAAAACACAAACTTACTTTCTTATTTTCTTAGATTAACACGAACATTCCATTTATTATACTATCTTTATTTATTACATATTTCTTATTTCATTCCGAGATGTAAACAGATGGCGAGATGTACGAAGCTTGTGTATTATACGATACAATTTTATTTCATAGTAACACAAGCATGCCTGGTGTGTCTGACATCTGCAGAATGAGGTCCCCAGAGGGTAAATTTAGTGATGCTACCCTGCATGGTGGGCTAGCATAACCAAATTCACCCTCTGGGGACCTCATTCTGCTTTGGCCTCATCTTCTGGGAAGTATCTACAGTCTCAAATTAACATTGTTTTTAGTTACTTTCTCCATTCAACTGGGGAACTTCAATTTGATCCTAGGCCTCCCATAGCAGTTAACGCCTAAGCAGAATGAGGTCCCCAGTGGGTAAATTTGGTGATGTTAACCCTCTATGCAGGATAGCTTCACTAAATTCACCCTCTAGGGACCTCATTCTACAAATGACAGACACACTATATGCAGACTTGAACACGAGCTATCTGTTACAAGTAATGTCATCTCAAACAATTTATGTATAGAATGTTCTGTAATATTGTGATCTGAAGTACTGAACTTTGTGTTGTTATATTAAAGTGATGTGAAACACTCCGGTAGGGTGATCAAATATAAAAGGAGAATAACCTTGTTCAAAGTAGTAATTTTTATACGCCCTTTTGAAAAAAAGGCCGTATTATAGTATTGGTCTGTCCGTCCGGGCGGGCGTCCGTTAACCTGTTGTCCGGATGATAACTTTAGTTAGAGTGAACCGATTTCAATAAAATTTGGTATGTGGGTTTATTAGCCGAAAAGTAAGTTCAAGTTCGAATTTGGGTTCCGCCCGCCAATTTTCACCGGAGTTATGCCCCTTATTTGACGTTTTTTTACTTAGAAAATCCTTGAAATTTGTTGTCCGGATGATAACTTTAGTATAGTTTATCGGAATGAATCCAAATTTGGTATATTACTTTCTCCCACCAAAACACAGGTCAAGTTCGAACTTGGGTTCTGTCCGACCATTTTTGGCAGAGTTATGCCCCTTTTTTTATAAACTATGATACCTGTGGTATTGTTGTGAATATTTATTGTTAATAAACTAATTTTGATCACTGAAGCAGCGTTCGATGTAATACTGATGTAACTAGATGATACTGGGGACCCTTGAATCGGACAGTGAATCTCTAAGAATAATGTCTCCAATAATACTTGTGTTCACATACAAAATTAGGTTTCCTGAGTGAAGTAATATCCAGGAATTTTTTTCTGTTTCTATGTTTTGTTTCTACAGTTTCATTTCTATATTTTAAGATGTTTATATTATTTCTGTTGTATAAATTGTGTTTTTCATGTGATAATACAGGTCAGATGTACAAGTTCAATGTCTACTTATTTCATTGGAATACTAACCACCTATGGATAAAGCTGATCAAAATATGTTTTAAGTCAGTCACTGTCTGTTTTCTTGAGGAAATCCCTGGCGTAACCCTTTCATGACTGGAGCTTCCTGAAAGTTTGTGAAAACCCTGTGCCAGTGCATACTCTGATATATGCGAGTCTCCCATAGGATTATGCATATTAATCTTCTGCAAATTTGGGGATATAGAAACTGAGCAGAAGTAACTAAAAACAATGTTAAATTGAGACTAAAGATACTTTCCCAGAAGACGAGTTAAACAAGATATTCTGAAATATGTAGACATTATCTGTGATCCATACAGTTTAGAGATGACTCAGATAAGGTATAGTGTGACCTGTATGATTGTTTACTTATGACATGCTTCATAAATTATACATTTTATACTCTACTTCATACACTTTCTTTCTCTAACACTGCCTGATTATTTTATTTACAGTAAAAGAATTCAATTTACATTGTGTTTGACTTAGTTATTCCCTGACACCCAGTTCTGACATATATTGCCAAAAAATCATTTCCCCCCTCGCATAGAGGATCTCACATGAGTTTCTATTTTATACGGAATTTATCAACCGAGTTGACTAAATTCGATTCGAGCCGAGGTTTACCGAGGCTCAAATAGAATTTAGTGGACGAGGTTGATAAATTACGCATAAAATAGGACGAGTATGAGATACCTTTTATCACATGATCAAATAAACGCGAAGCAACGCGAACAATTCATCGAAAACAACAATCACAAAATGCAGCGATCGCAAGTCATTTGAAGAGCGGCGTGACGTCATCGCATGCGATGATATTAAACGTGTGTCTTACCGATAATTATGAAACTGCTTTTATGGGCAAATTATGTGATAAATTGATGTATATCTCAAGTAATCATCTTCGTTGTGGATATGAAAACCAGTCATTAGCAATTAAGGTATGATCTTGTTAATTATGTGTGTACGCTCGTATTCATCGTATTATATATCTCTCCTGTACAATCGTGCTTACCACTATACAATTAACCCCATCAATACAAACAATGGGGAATGGAAGATTATCCCAGATCCGGGAACACATCAAACTCTATCTACTATTTTATGTACTATCGGACACTAGACCTCAATTGGGGACCTCATTCTGCATATGACAGGCACCTTATTCTCAAGCCTGATTGTGGTGGTGATGTACCTGGAGTTGGGTTAACCCTTCGAGTGCCAGGGGCCGATCTCATCGGCCCTAAACCTACAAAATAAGTCTGTTAAAGAATATAAGAATAAATTATTAAAATTGTAAAAAAAAAAAAAATATTGTTAGGCCAATGCATTCTCTTATATATGCGAGGCGACCTATGGTTGACTCACATATATAAGAGAATGCATTGGCACAGGGTATATGGGTTGATACAAAAATCGACCTGGCACCCAAAGGGTTAAACTTAGGATGAAATAGAATTCGGCAAAATAAGCCTGGAAACAAATAAGATACATTTACATTTGTGAACATGTTTATTCACCATCACAAGACAAAGAGACACCAATATATACAATACTGTCTGTTATATACAATAAATGGGACAATTTAGATGAAAAAAAAATAAGAGACACACTATACAAGCTAACAATAAACATAACAGCGATGATAGATTCACAACATCGTACCAACCTGAGTAAACGATTAAATCAACTTCAAATATTACTTAATGATGGTCTATCTCTTCCTAACAATTTTATATAGTGTATGGGTATCTACCTACAGTAATGCCCTAAGTAATTGACTCCTTAAAGACATATTATGTACTTATTCGGATGCATAGAACTGATAAATTATTATTCAGGTGCTGTGCCAACTGGAGGAATGTAGCATTCTACAAACATCACCGAAAATCTCAAGCAAATCGACCGTACCGTACCACACCATAGAAAAAATCGTCTGAACTACGCTAAATTGTAAATATTTACTACTCGAATTGGGACGCATCTGTCGGCGATAAACTAACGAAAACTATTTCGCCATAAAAATAATCCAATTTAGGCCAAAATAAAAAAGTTTTTTGATTCTCGGGCATAGCCGCATCTGGAAAAGAGACCCGCGTTGAACCATTTGATTACGATTCAAATTTTACCAAAGCTGTCAAATGATAACACGAAAATAGGAAACTAGAAAACAGAAATTAGTTATGTTTCAAACATCGAATATGATAGACATACAATGGTGCATGTGTTGGTATTCAAAAACAGACACTAGGCAACGATAACTACCAGGTATATTGTCACCACAAGCTGCCCAAACCCCAAGTTTATTAAATCTAATGTGTTAAAATATTTCGGTATTTTATCAATTCGAAAAGGTAAACGGTAAACAATTTTGAGATTTACAATTTCGGGAACGCAAACCGGAAAGAAATATGGTGAGTATTGGTGATGTGTAAGCTGGTTTAATATTTGAAGTTTTTATGGCTAGCATGTATTGAGGTACATAATACTTATTCAGATACGGCAGAATAAATAATTCTAGACTTTCTATGAAGATCACTATATATATCTTTTCGTTTCGATTGTATTCACGTTCCGTATTTGAACCGGATATTTAGGTGACACTCGAGAGTTTCGAATGATCAGTAGGGGTAAATTTCTTAGAATAGAATACCAGTGTTTTCTGTCACCATGGGTGTGGTATGTTTATTGAAAGAAGGTTAGTTATGTATTTGTGGATTTTTAGAGGATGTCTTTGAGTTTTGAAAAATATTGTTCCAGGTGACCTTGACCCCACCAGTATGAAGTAGTAGCGATTTCTGCGAAACAGTGGCTCCAGACACCAGCGTGACTTTTTAGCACCTAAAATTGCAGCGTTCTGTTTAGATACTTAACCCTTTACCCAACAAACCGGCCAAAACCGGCCAAATAAAGCTTCAACAGCCTAAAATATCTTCGGTCTGTCTCAATAGAACCATACAAATATGTTATCATTGGAACCGGCTCATTGACACATTGTGATAGTTACAGTTATGCCATGTGCCAATGCATTCTCTTATATATGCGAGTCGACCATAGGTCGCCTCGCATATATAAGAGAATGCATTGGCCTAACACTTTTTACCATTTTTTCTTACATTCTTTAACAATTTTATAATTTTTAATGTGTTAAGCCAATGCATTCTCTTATATATGCGAGGCGACCTATGGTCGACTCGCATATATAAGAGAATGCATTGGCACATGGCCGTTCTGTTGGGTAAAGGGTCAAAGACCGATTTCGGGGCTGAAAAATTTCCAGCAAGTCGTGTATGCTCTGATCGATGGAATAATCGTTTAAACGCCAAACGACCTAGAAACACCTATTTGGAAACACATGTCATACGTCAATCAACCGAGATGATGGCCAAAATGGTGCATGCAGTTAAAAACAAAATATTTCATGTATATTATATAGTTTATTTAATTCAGGCTCAATGGCCCATATGATAGAAATATCAATTATATGTAATACAGAATGTCTTTCCAATGTTTGAAAAGATAAGATTCTTTCTTATCAACATAGGAACAGAGCTCACAACATTCCTGGCGTACATCCCACTTGCGCTACATCTCCATTCATATGCCATAAACTTCCTATAGGCATTGTTATAACATACAATTATGGGTGAAATTTTCCCACAAAGTGCAGCTGCAAAGTACAACAATATAATGATGAAATATACGATGAAAAAGATGGCGTTTTACATCAAATGAGCACTTGTAAAAAAATTCATGAGGATATTGGAACGGGAACAAATTGATCTATATTGCCTCATAATATCATCATCAAACGAACGCGATTTGATTGATTGATTTTATTTGGTACAGAGTACCAGGGATAACACAAGAAAGTCTAACACGCGCCGTTAGGGAGAGTCGTTTCTTGAAGTATCCATCCAGGCACACTATCTGACTCAGACAGGCACACTCAGCCAGTTTTGCGATTTTGTTCGATCCACCGGGATTCGAACTGACGGCGCGCACCTGGTCGTTCGTAGAGCAATTGTCTGTCAGAAGGGTTATTTCACTTTACCGATTGCGCTAACGGAGCTCTCTATAATGATGTTGACGGCTAAATATGGGGAATTTACTTGTACTTATGTGTCAGCAATTATTAAATTGAGTTCCGGTATATTACTGACCCCCCCCCCCCCCCCCCCCCCCGCAGTAATAGTTACTTGTTATGTAAATTGTTTATCCTCATGCAACGTCACGTCAAATGCGTTGCATGTATACCTTGGTTAATAAACTGCTTTACTCGTATTTAAATGAGGGAAAAAATAGTTGGACTCTCAAGTTTATCTAAACTACAGTCCATAGGTAAAACATAGGGTCGAACGGAAGCAATTGATTTTTAAATTGATTTCAGTTTTGTCATCATTCTGCTTTTCTAATAAATTGGTTATTGTAAACGTCATCCAATTAGAAAATTATAAGTGGGTTATAAGTGGCACTTTTTGATACATTGTGCGCTATAACTGGGCGAGGCACATTTTGTACATTATGCGTTATAAGTGAGCGTGGCACTTTTTGGTACAGTGTGCGTAATAAGTGGGCGTTTCCAAAGTGGGCAATGACAAAAAAACATTTTTCAGCGCCTCTCTTCGCTCGGACTGCGTAGTGAAGATGCGCAAACTTTGACTCCCAAAGTAACCCGACCAACGGAGAGATAGCGTGCGGATGGGTTCAGACTTTTGGAAAATTCCTCCGTAAATGGCTGTATTTGAGTGCGGCATCACCAAGCTATTTTTTTGTATCGTATGTCGGCGGACGACAAAAAACTAATTTTTTCAACGCCTCGCTTCGCTGGGACTATGTAATGAAGATGTGCAAACTTTGCCGCTGTACTCTCAAAGTAACCCGGCCAACGGAGAGATAGCGTGCGGATGGGTTCAGACTTTTGGAAAATTCCTCCGTAAATGGCTGTATTTGAGTGCGGCATCACCAAGCTATTTTTTGTATCGTATGTTGGCGGACGACAAAAATGTTTTTTCAGCGCCTCGCTTCGCTCGGACTATGCAGTGTAGATGCGCAAACTTTGACCGCTGTACTCTCAAACTAACCCGGCCAACGGAGAGATAGCGTGCGGGTGGGTTCAGACTTTTGGAAAATGGCTGTATTTGAGTGCTGCATCACTAAGATATTTTTGTTATAGTATGTTAGCGGACGAAAACAAAAGTCAGCGTGGCACTTTTTGGTACAGTGGGCGTGGCACTTTTTGGTACAATGTGCGGTAAAAGTGGGCGTGGAACTTTTTGGTACAGTGTGCATCAAATGTGGGCGTGGCACTTTTGGTACAACGTGCGATAAAAGTGGGCGTGGCACTTTTTGGTACATTGTGCGTTAAAAGTGGGCGTGGCACTTTTTAGTACACATTTTAGTACAGTGTGCGTTAAAAGTGTGCGTGGCACTTTTTGGTACATCACACTTTTGGTACAGTGTGTGTTAAAAGTGCGCGTGGCACTTTTTGGTACAGTGTGCGTCAAAAGTCAGCGTGTCACTTTTTGGTACAATCTGCGTTAAAAGTGGGCGTGGCACTTTTACGCCCACATTTAGCGCACACTGTACCAAAACGTGTACAAAAAAGTGTACCAAAAAAGTGCCACGCCCACTTTTAGCGCAAACTGTACCAAAAAGTGCGCACACTGTTCCAAAAAGTGTACCAAAAAGTGCCACGCCCACTTTCAGCGCACACTGTACCAAAACGTGTACCAAAAAGTGCAACGCCCACTTTCAGCGCACTCTGTACCAAAAAGTGCCACGCCCACTTTCAGCGCACACTGTACCAAAAAGTGTACCAAGAAGTGCCACGCCCACTTTCAGCGCACACTGTACCAAAAAGTGTACCAAAAAGTGCCACGCCCACTTTCAGCGCACACTGCACCAAAAAGTGCCACGCCCACTTTCAGCGCACACTGTACCAAAAAGTGTACCAAAAAATGCCACGCCCACTTTCAGCGCACACTGTACCAAAAAGTTTACCAAAAAGTGTACCAAAAAGTGCCACGCCCACTTTTATCGCACACTGTTCCAAAAAGTTTACCAAAAAGTGTCACGCCCACTTTCAGCGCACACTGTACCAAAAAGTGTACCAAAAAATGCCACGCCCACTTTCAGCGCACACTGTACCAAAAAGTTTACCAAAAAGTGTACCAAAAAGTGCCACGCCCACTTTTATCGCACACTGTTCCAAAAAGTTTACCAAAAAGTGTCACTCCCACTTTTAGCGCACACTGTACCAAAAAGTGTACCAAAAAGTGCCACGCCCACTTTCAGCGCACACTGTACCAAAAAGTGCCACGCCCACTTTTAGCGTACGCTGTACCAAAAAGTGTACCAAAAAGTGACACGCCCACATTTAGCGCACACTGTACCAAAAAGTGTACCAAAAAGTGTACCAAAAAGTGTACCAAAAAGTGCCACGCCCACTTTCAGCGCATACTGTACCAAAAAGTGTACAAAAAAGTGCCAGGCCCACTTTCAGAGCACACTGTACCAAAAAGTGTACCAAAAAGTGCCACGCCCACTTTTATCGCACACTGTTCCAAAAAGTTTACCAAAAAGTGTCACGCCCACTTTTAGCGCACACTGTACCAAAAAGTGTACCAAAAAGTGCCACGCCCACTTTTAGCGTACGCTGTACCAAAAAGCGTACCAAAAAGTGCCACGCCCACTTTCAGCGCACACTGTACCAAAAAGTGTACAAAAAAGCGTACCAAAAAGTGCCACGCCCACTTTCAGCGCACGCTGTGCCAAAAAGTGTACCAAAAAGTGACACACCCACTTTTAGCGTACGCTGTACCAAAAAGTGCCACGCCCACTTTCAGCGCAAACTGTACCAAAAAGTGTACCAAAAAGTGCCACGCCCACTTTCAGCGCACGCACCAAAAATTGTACCAAAAAGTGTACCAAAAAGTGACACCCACTTTTAGCGCACACTGTACCAAAAAGTGTACCAAAAAGTGCCACGCCCACGCTTCCATGGAAGCATCGGACATCACTGAAGACCAGACAAAAAAGTGGTCGAACAAGACTGTCCGGTCACGCAGCAGACCATAGTGGCAATAATATTAGTAAAAATAACATATTGATATGGCCATCACATTCCTGGAATAGTTCCCTTTAATTTGATATATGGATCAACCATTTACAGCTAGTGTTTGTGGAGATATCTCCTACGAAACCATCGGAAACTGGCAACAAAAAAAAAACTTGATCCAGTATAATGCTATGAGTCTGGACAGAGTCTTGTTCGACCATTTTGTTTTGTTTTGACGTCTTGATGGTTTCAGGGAAGATATCGCCACTGTTGCTAACACCAAACATGGTTAATCCATATATCAAAATGTAGGGAATTATTATAGGAATACATTCATTCTACAGTAATGCTCTAAGTAATCGACTTCTTAACCACAGCAGAATTATGGGTAAATTTTCAGGATTTAGTCGGAAATATGGCTTGTTGCCATTCATCGGAAAGCTCTCGGCGAGTGAATGGCAACAAGCCATATTTCCAACTAAATCCTGAAAATTTACCCATAATTCTGCTGTGGTTAAGTGGTCAATTACTTTGGGCATTACTGTATATCAAAATGTAGGGAATTATTATAGGAATACGTTTATTCTACATTTATATTTTATCATTGCAATTCTGCAATGGACTGCTGCGTGACCGGACAGAGTCTTGTTCAATCTACATGTCCATTTCACGGACATGTGGAAATTCTCAATTCAAAGAGTTTTGTATATAAGAAGGTGTATGTACATCCAACCGAAAGCCAATGACTGGCGGTAGCGTATGTTCCAAGGTGCCCGACACTATATGCTATAAATTTGGAAAGTCACTGTAAGCTAGTGTTTCGTGTCAATTTTTATTCGCCGACTACTCGTCAGGGGACAGGCGATTTAATTAGATAAGTTGACATTTTATATGTCTGTTAACATGTATTCCATGTGTATATAGTTTGGGCCACGTCATGTGGTTTTGTTGGATTTGCAAATTTCATGCAATCATTCTGTTAACATGTATTCCATGTGTAAATAGTTTTTGCCACGTCATGTGGGATTGTAGGATTTGCAATTTTCATGCAATCATTCTGTTGGATGGTTTGTAGTTTCAGCCTCTCAGCGTTCGCTGCCGATGTGAAAACTGCATGTCGGGTCGCTTTAAGATAGACCTGACTTCTAACCAGTTTAAACTGGTTAATCTCCGAGGTTAGCCGATTTTTGTATATAAGAAGGTGTATGTACATCCAACCGAAAGCCAATGACTGGCGGTAGCGTATGTTCCAAGGTGCCCGACACTATATGCTATAAATTTGGAAAGTCACTGTAAGCTAGTGTTTCGTGTCAATTTTTATTCGCCGACTACTCGTCAGGGGACAGGCGATTTAATTAGATAAGTTGACATTTTATATGTCTGTTAACATGTATTCCATGTGTATATAGTTTGGGCCACGTCATGTGGTTTTGTTGGATTTGCAAATTTCATGCAATCATTCTGTTAACATGTATTCCATGTGTAAATAGTTTTTGCCACGTCATGTGGGATTGTAGGATTTGCAATTTTCATGCAATCATTCTGTTGGATGGTTTGTAGTTTCAGCCTCTCAGCGTTCGCTGCCGATGTGAAAACTGCATGTCGGGTCGCTTTAAGATAGACCTGACTTCTAACCAGTTTAAACTGGTTAATCTCCGAGGTTAGCCGATTCAAATACCTTGTCTTATACATAGGTACTTTTTAGTGTTATGATAAATTTTGTGTCAGTTACCTGTGGTTTAGACAGCAAATCATCAATTATTGAACGGAATCTTGTTTGTCATCAATTGATCCAACGTGGCATCAATTGACCTATCAAATAATGTATGCTGAAATTATGTTTTGTTGATTCCAGATAGAGATAGCTGTCCCCGTGGCTGTGGGCACTGTGTTGATATTGCTACTGGTATTGTGCTACTGTTGGAAAAAAAACAGAAAGTTAGTATGATCATCACTGTTAGTGATAATTTATATTTATATTATCACTTCAAATGGCGTTTTCTAGTAGATTAATTGTATTTTACACGCACGGTAAGATTCCTTAATTTTGAGGTGAAGTTGACCGTTAGCGAGAGGCAGTTATTAATGAACCTTATTTTCATTAATGCCTGGTGTCTGCTTCTGGTTAAGTCACTGATCACGTGATCATGCGAGGATGGAGTGGTAATACTAGTAATAACTTGATTTTGTCGGGCGTCATGGTTTATTAACGGCCTGACAGGAACGATTAACAGTCCTCGGGCCTAATAGCATCCCTCAGGCTGTTATCCTATTCTATACTAAAAACATTACTCATTACGAGTAGTTATCCTGTAGGAAATTCTAGGTTATTAAGTTCAACAAACAACCTTTAATAGTTCATTTGTTGAACTTATTATGTGAACGTTTTCCTGCAATAAATAGTACTCCTTTACTTTTGTTATCAGTTGTGTGCTTATCTTTCCTGAAACCGCCTCCAAATCAATAATAGATCATTCTAATGTACACTTTTATAACTGAGTGGGAGAATCCATTTAGTATAGATAGTGTTAATCATTCCCGTGGGACCGTTAATAAACAAAAATCATGTTATTGGTATAATACATATAAGAAAGCAAGAGGAGAATATGTTTATTTTGCCACACTTAAAAGGGTACTGTACACTAAATTCTGCCATTTATATGACCATCTCATTTTATACTCAACAGAATATATGCAACAAATGAATGAATTTGAGCCATGGATTAGTGAAAAATACACTCATGTGCTTTATGAAAGATGCAAACAACATGGTAATTATAATGGAAATGAGTTTATGACTCGAGCCATTTATTCATTTCCATTATAATTAAGATGTTCTTTGCATCGTTCATAGAGCACACGAGTGTATTTTACACTAATCCATTGCTCAAATTCATCCATTTGTTGCATATATTCTGTTGAGTATAAAAGGAGATGGTTCCATAAATGGCTGAATTTAAAGGAGATGGTTCCATAAATGGCTGAATTTAAAGGAGATGGTTCCATAAATGGCTGAATTTAAAGGAGATGGTTCCGTAAATGGCTGAATTTAAAGGAGATGGTTCCATAAATGGCTGAATTTAAAGGAGATGGTCCCGTAAATGGCTGAATTTAAAGGAGATGGTTCCATAAATGGCTGAATTTAAAGGAGATGGTTCCATATATGGCTGAATTTAAAGGAGATGGTTCCATAAATGGCTGAATTTAAAGGAGATGGTTCCATAAATGGCTGAATTTAAAGGAGATGGTTCCATAAATGGCTGAATTTAAAAGAGATGGTTCCATAAATGGCTGAATTTAAAGGAGATGGTTCCATAAATGGCTGAATTTAAGGCCAATATATAAATATATTACTAGATTCTCATCCGTTTTTTTTAAATTGGGGCGGGAGGGCATATTTTATTTTTTATATTTTATTCCTGCCAACAAATGGTCAGTCTAGAAATTTAATCAGTATCCTACATTATACAAAAAAGTTTAAATCAAAAATAGGATCGGGAGGGGGATGGAAATCAAGGGGACCAAAAATAGGATCGGGAGGGGGTTGAGAATCAAGGGGACCAAAAATAGGATCGGGAGGGGGATGATAATCAAGGGGACCAAAAATAGGATCGGGAGGGGGATGGGAATCAAGGGGACAAAAAATAGGATCAGGAGGGGGATGGGAATCTAGCATATTTTAATATTGGTATAAGATAATCTTGTGGTCAATCAAAACTAATTATTATTTTTTTTTGCCATTAATTTAAATTCAAACAAATATTTGAGCAAATTGCAGGATACTATTTTTTTCTTCAAATGAATTCTTTTGCCCTTAATTTATTTCTACTAACTGTTATGTACCATACTGATTCAATGCATTTGATGTTCACCAGATTGGAGTACAAGTATTGTAAGCTGATTGATGAGTCGAGTGGTAAGGGCGAACTGCCACCCTCCGAAACGTGTGCCTTTGATGACGATGAAGACGAAGAGGCCGACCAAGTTGAATTCAAAAGTAATAAGAGTGGGATGCTATTTAGTAAGCTCAAAAACAAGATTTCAAAAAAGGTTTGTGTCACTTCTAATTCTTCATCTATTTATATAAACAAGAAATTATGACATTGGAATCCATGTAAAAAAAAAGGACGACCATTCAGTCACGGCCTGCACTACTCAGAATTCTATGTGTTTACTTATTATGAAATTTTAGTTGTACTTGCTTTCACTAATTTACTCTTATCAAAGAAAAGTTTATTTTGTGATATGACACACATTTTAGACATTTACGAGATAAGTTATGTTGTTTTCGCGATGTGGCTAACGAAAATGTTCAGTTTTGCGTAATTTCCGTCATTTTCCGAATGGTATAGCAACCCGAGTTAGGTTGGCAATATTCATGATTTAAGTAATGATTATTGTTTAAAGTATAAACCATGTGATGTCTTCACGCAATGAATACTGTTATATTAGCTATGTGAAAAGTAACATTTTGTAGTTTTAATTTAATTGCAATGACATTTCCAATATGGCGGCACCTCAAATTCAAGATGGCGGCACCCATGTTGAAAAGCGAACTTAGTATAAGGACGACCAGCGAATGCGTTGCCATGCAACACATGCGCTGCTGGGCTGTGACCAGCTGGTTGTCCTTAAAAAAGAGCATGATCTGTCTGTCCATCTGCCTATTTGTTCGCGATTTTTCTCGCAGACCCTGGACTGATTTCAACCAAAGTTGTTGTTGTGACTTGAGGCAGATATTATAACGGCATTAGTTTTTCAAAATTTTAATTTAAAAGACAGTTTGTTTTATTAAAGCTACATGGCGGTTTGCGCTCCAAAATACACCTAATAATATTCACTTTTGATTTTTTTTCCGATATCGAAATTGGTCGATAAATACTTGAACTACCTTTCTATGAGCATTATATGTCCCAGAAAGACACATTGAAGTCATAACAAATACAACTTTGAACACGATGTTTGGGTCCCAAACAAGAAACAGCCATGTGCACGGCATGGGACAGAAAAGAGCGTTCAGTGTTCGGAAAATTATATTCAGTCTTGTATACCGGTTATTTTTACTCCCTGAGTGGTAATAATATATAAATTCTGTCTTTTTACAGGATGATTTTGATAACATGAAGCTGGACGAGAAAATGCCATTGACGTAAACAGCTGTGCTGACATAATCTATGATTATCAATGTAATCTGACATAATTGTTGACTCATTAGCTAGTGCATACGTTCATCACCCATGACTCATTAGCTAGAGCAGACGCTCATCACCCATGACATATTTGCTCATTATTTTTTTGAACATATGATATTGTTGCCTGAATAAATAATATAATATAGTTATCATATTTATATTGTACAGAAATGACATTTGCAGAATGTGTCTGACATTTGAAGAACGAGGTCCCCAAAGGGTGATTTTAGTGACGCTATCCCGCATAGTTGGCTAGCATCACCAAATTCACCATCTGGCTACCTCATTCTATATCCCATAATTTGCAGAAGATAAATTGCATAATCGAGGTGACTAATGGGTGAACATCACCAACCTCAACTGGGGAACTTCAATCATAATAGATACTCATGTCGGATTCTAGACTGGTTCCCCGCCTGGTATAATGATCTGCTGATGTAATCTCCAGTCTATGTAATCATAATAGATACTCATGTCTCCCTCTAGACTGGTTCCCCGCCTGGTATAATGATCTGCTGATGTAATCTCCAGTCTATGTAATCATAATAGATACTCATGTCTCCCTCTAGACTGGTTCCCCACCTGGTGTAATGATCTACTGATGTAATCTCCAGTCTATGTAATCATAATAGATACTCATGTCTCCCTCTAGGCTGGTTCCCCACCTGGTGTAATGATCTACTGATGTAATCTCCAGTCTATGTAATCATAATAGATACTCATGTCTCCCTCTAGACTGGTTCCCCACCTGGTGTAATGATCTACTGATGTAATCTCCAGTCTATGTAATAGATATACTCATGTCAGTCTCATGTGTAATCACCATTATAATCACTCACCAGTTAGAGCAGAATCTCATTTACTATCTTTGCTTTGGGGCTGCGACGATACAAAATTTTATATGATATGCATCGTGATACATTGCTCACAATATGGTACAATATATCAAGATGTTTGTTGTGAGAAATTCAAACTAAAATCATGAAAAAAAGGAGACTAATCTTCCTACCGTCAATATTATGTACAATCATTTATGTGTCGCGGTATAAATGGGTCACAATGAGGTGATGTGTATTGTGATATAAATGGGTCACAATGAGGTGATGTGTATTGTGATGTGTATTGTGATGTGTATGTGATGTGTATTGTGGTGTGTATTGTGGTGTGTATTGTGATGTGTATTGTGATGTGTATTGTGATGCGTTGATGAAATGTTGCAGCCCTTTGTTGATGCTTTGTAGCAGCCTATTAACACATTCCCACCATTCTACAGTAATGCTCTAAATAATCGACTCCTTAACCACAGCAGAATTATGGGTAATTTTTCAGGATTTAGTCGGAAATATGGCTTGTTGCCATTCATCGGAAAGCTCTCAGTGAGAGCTTTCCAATGAATGGCAACAAGCCATATTTCCGACTAAATCCTGAAAAGTTAACTAAAATTCTGCTGTGGTTGAGGAGTGGATTATTTAGAGCATTACTGTATATCACATCCCCATTTACTTATCAAACTACTATCGCAGAAACACTGCTATAGATTACGTGGTGATATTGTACATTCCGTAATATTGACATTGATCATATTCCAAGCCATGAATGTCAATCGACCATAATAACACATGTCTCTTTGTCTCAAACTTTTAAATGAATTGCCATGACTTTGTTTCATATACATCAAGGAAACTATAGGGAACTATAGAAGCCTGGAAATACTGTGTGTGACATTTTCAGAATGAGGTCCCCAGACGGTGAGATTAGTGATGCTACCCCACAAAGGGAACTAGCATCGCCAAATTCACCCTCTGGAGACCTCTTTCTGCTTAGACCTCATCTTCTGTGAAGTATCTACAGTCTCAAATTAACATTGTTTTAGTTACTTTTTCCCTTCTGTTCAGTTTCTATATCCCATAATTTGCAGTACCAAAAAGTGCCACGCCCACTTTCAACGCACACTGTACCAAAAGTGTACCAAAAAGTGCCGCGCCCACTTTTAGCGTACACTGTACCAAAAGGTGTACCAAAAAGCGTACCAAAAAGTGCCACACCCACTTTTAGCGCATACTGTACCAAAAAGTGTTCCAAAAAGCGTACCAAAAAGTGCCACGCCCACTTTCAGCGCACACTGTACCAAAAAGTGTACAAAAAAGCGTACCAAAAAGTGCCACGCCCACTTTCAGCGCACGCTGTACAAAAAATAGTACCAAAAAGTGTACCAAAAAGTGACACCCACTTTTAGCGCACACTGTACCGAAAAGTGTACCAAAAAGTGCCACGCCCACTTATAGCGTACGCTGTACAAAAAATAGTACCAAAAAGTGCCACGCCCACTTTCAGCGCACACTGTACCAAAAGTGTACCAAAAAGTGCCACGCCCACTTTTAGCGTACACTGTACCAAAAGGTGTACCAAAAATCGTACCAAAAAGTGCCACACCCACTTTTAGCGCATACTGTACCAAAAAGTGCCACGCCCACTTTCAGCGCACACTGTACCAAAAAGCGTACCAAAAAGTGCCACGCCCACTTTCAGCGCACACTGTACCAAAAAGTGTAAAAAAAAGCGTACCAAAAAGTGCCACGCCCACTTTCAGCGCACGCTGTACCAAAAGTGTACCAAAAAGTGCCACGCCCACTTTTAGCGTACACTGTACCAAAAGGTGTATCAAAAAGCGTACCAAAAAGTGACACCCACTTTTAGCGCACACTGTACCAAAAAGTGTACCAAAAAGTGCCACGCCCACTTATAGCGTACGCTGTACAAAAAATAGTACCAAAAAGTGCCACGCCCACTTTCAGCGCACACTGTACCAAAAGTGTACCAAAAAGTGCCACGCCCACTTTTAGCGTACACTGTACCAAAAGGTGTATCAAAAAGCGTACCAAAATGTGCCACACCCACTTTTAGCGCATACTCTACCAAAAAGTGTACCAAAAAGCGTACCAAAAAGTGCCACGCCCACTTTCAGCGCACACTGTACCAAAAAGTGTACAAAAAGGCGTACCAAAAAGTGCCACGCCCACTTTCAGCGCACGCTGTATCAAAAATTGTACCAAAAAGTGTACCAAAAAGTGACACCCACTTTTAGCGCACACTGTACCAAAAAGTGTACCAAAAAGTGCCACGCCCACTTATAGCGTTCGCTGTACAAAAAATAGTACCAAAAAGTGCCACGCCCACTTTCAGCGCACACTGTACCAAAAGTGTACCAAAAAGTGCCACGCCCACTTTTAGCGTACACTACCAAAAGGTGTACCAAAAATCGTACCAAAAAGTGCCACACCCACTTTTAGCGCATACTGTACCCAAAAGTGTACAAAAAAGCGTACCATAAAGTGCCACGCCCACTTTCAGCGCACACTGTACCAAAAAGTGTATAAAAAAGCGTACCAAAAGTGCCACGCCCACTTTCAGCGCACGCTGTACCAAAAATTTCCGACTAAATCCTGAAAAGTTACCTCAAATTCTGCTGTGGTTAAGGAGTGGATTATTTAGAGCATTACTGTATATCACATCCCCATTTACTTATCAAACTATCGCAGAAACACTGCTATAGATTACGTGGTGATATTGTACATTCCGTAATATTGACATTGATCATATTCCAAGCCATGAATGTCAATCGACCATAATAACACATGTCTCTTTGTCTCAAACTTTTAAATGAATTGCCATGACTTTGTTTCATATACATCAAGGAAACTATAGGGAACTATAGAAGCCTGGAAATACTGTGTCTGACATTTTCAGAATGAGGTCCCCAGACGGTGAGATTAGTGATGCTACCCCACAAAGGGAACTAGCATCGCCAAATTCACCCTCTGGAGACCTCTTTCTGCTTAGACCTCATCTTCTGTGAAGTATCTACAGTCTCAAATTAACATTGTTTTAGTTACTTTTTCCCTTCTGTTCAGTTTCTATATCCCATAATTTGCAGTACCAAAAAGTGCCACGCCCACTTTCAACGCCCTGTGCCTCGCATATATAAGAGAATGCATTGGCTTAACACATATTAAAAATGATAAAATTGTCAAAGAATGTAGAAACATATTATAAAAATTGTTTTAAAAATGTAAGAAAAAATTATAAAATTGTTAAAGAATGTAAGAAAAAATGGTAAAAAGTGTTATGGTCGACTCGCATATATAAGAGAATGCATTGGCACAGGGCATAACTGTAACCATCACAATGTGGTCAATGAACCGGTTCCAATGATATCCATATTTGTATGGTGTTATTGAGACAGACCGAAGATATTTTAGGCTGTTGAAGCTTTATTTGGGCGTTTTTGGCCGTTTTGTTGGGTAAAGGGTTAAACCCACATGAAGATGAAAAGCTGGCAACGAATGTGATCGCCCTTGAAAAGCTAACTACATTTGTGTTCAATTTTAAAAGCTGGATACGAATGTGATCGATGCCTTGTGACAATGACCCCATCGGCCTAACTTTGATGCCCTAAATTTTCTGGTTTGCTCCGTTTATCCTGACAATGTCCACAATAATAATGTCAATTGGCTGAACCTGAAATGTACCTGTAACTTATCTTGTCTTCCTGTAATTATTTCCGTTGATGACAAAAGTTATAAATATAGTTAGGTTTCATTTGTTTATTTAAATGATGCTCAATTTATTTACAAATGCTTTTTAATCCTTTTTAACTTTAAATTTTTGCAAATGCATTCTCTTATATATGCGAGTCTCCCACAGGAGCTTCATACATATATAAGAGAATACATTGACCTAACAATATTTACCTATGGTCGACTCACATATATAATAGAATGTACAGGCACAGGATCTTTAATGCTGCACCAGCGCAGTTCCCATCATGAAATTAATTTAGACCAATTAGGGTAATAGTGCTTAGTTAAGAACTGCTTTTAGAAGTGAATTTTACTTGGCTAAATAGATAAAAAAAAACTATGTTCTCAGGTGCCTTCCTGCAAATCATACAAATGAATCATTAGGAATCAAGTAACTATGCATCACCACATATTCAGTTATCAGAGGATTGAATGCAAAATGTAACTAATGCTTCATGTCCCAAGTTTGATAGATGATTGTGTGAATTGTGTTCTATAGTTATTCCACATCTCAGCATCAAGGCCATTATTAAAGTGATGTGAAACATTCTGGTAGGTTGATAAAATAAAAATGGAGAATAATCTTACTCAAAGTAGTTATTATTACAAATATTATATCCAAATTGACAACACATGCCGTCATTCTTATATATTAATTGAATGCAGTGAATCTCGGTGGCCAAATCATTTTTGTTAGCTTATCGCCGATAGTTGCGTCCCAAATAGAGAAGTAAATATTTACAATTGAGCGTGGTTCAGACGATGTTTCTATGCAGTTGTACGGTCGATTTGCTTGAGATTTTCGCCGATGTGAGTAGAATGCTACATTCCCACAGTTGACATAGCGCCTGAATACTAAATTATCAGTTCCACGCACCCGAGCAAGTCCATAATATATCTTTAATGTGTATTTTGTATTATGTATTATGTTTCACATGTGAGAAATTGAAATGTTTATTTCATGCTGATTTAGTATGCTAAATACTTATTGGACATTGAAAGATGTATTCAGGGTTCCAGGGCAAGTTTTACGATTAAATTCTAGTGTTTATAAGTTAGCATGTGTGGAATTGGAATGCCACCTCAAAAACTAACCATTAATTTCATATAGTTTTGTTGATCTGGATGGACAATAAAAGTTAGCACCTTGATTTTTCAACAACTATATGACAATTTTACACTCGAGTCATAAACTCATTTTCATTATAATTACCATGTTGTTTGCATCGTTCATAGAACACATGAGTGTATTTTGCACTAATCCATGGCTCAAATTCATTAATTTGTTGCATATATTCGGTTGAGTATAAAAGGAAATGGTACCATAAATGGCCAGTGTACAGTACCCTTTTAACAAGCTATTTGGTGTAGATCTTCAAATTCAGGTATCACCTCCCAGAAAAAGCAAACATCCAGAGCAACACATAAACCCATATCGCTAAATTGATCATACAGTAATGAGCTAAATAATCAGACCCCTTAACCACAGCAGAATTATGGGTAACTTTTCAGGATTTGGTCGGAAATATGAATTGTTGCCATTCATCAGAAAGCTCTCAGTAAGAGCTTTCCTATGAATGGCAACAAGCCAAATTTCCAACTAAATCCTGAAAAATTACCCATAATTCTGCTGTGGTTAAGGAGTCGATTATTTAGCTCATTACTGTATGTTGTTGTAACTCTCGAATCGTGAGTATATCTTTAACAGATGTGTAATAAGTTATGTTGCATGATACTTTTCTGTAAATCAAAGCTAACATTTTGTGATCCTTCGAATATTGTTATAAAACGGTCACACATCAATCATGATATTTTAGATTGCTAAATATAAATTAATACACAACTATTGTTTATATGTACGGTTCTAAATATTAAATTAATAGACAACTATTCTTTATATGTATGGTTCTAAATGTCAAATTAATAAACAACTATTCTTTATATGTATGGTTCTTTTTCCAATTTTCCACATTCCTAAATTTATTTTCTCGTTTCATATTTGTTTATACAAAACACAAACTTACTTTCTTATTTTCTTAGATTAACACGAACATTCCATTTATTACACTATCTTTATTTATTACATATTTTCTTATTTCATTCCGAGATGTAAACAGATGGCGAGATGTACGAAGCTTGTGTATTATACGATACGATTTTATTTTATAGTAACACAAGCATGCCTGGTGTGTCTGACATCAGCAGAATGAGGTCCCCAGAGGGTAAATTTAGTGATGCTACCCTGCATGGTGGGCTAGAATACCCAAATTCACCCTCTGGTGACCTCATTCTGCTTTGGCCTCATCTTCTGGGAAGCATCTACAGTCTCAAATTAACATTGTTTTTAGTTACTTTCTCCATTCAACTGGGGAACTTCAATTTGATCCTAGGCCTCCCATAGCAGTTAACGCCTAAGCAGAATGAGGTCCCCAGTGGGTAAATTTGGTGATGTTAACCCTCTATGCAGGATAGCTTCACTAAATTCACCCTCTAGGGACCTCATTCTACAATTGACAGACACGCTATATGCAGGCTTGAACACGAGCTATCTGTTACAACTAATGTCATCTCAAACAATTTATGTATAGAATGTTCTGTAATATTGTGATCTGAAGTACTGAACTTTGTGGTGTTATATTAAAGTGATGTGAAACACTCCGGTATGGTGATCAAATATAAAAGGAGAATAACCTTGTTCAAAGTAGTAATTTTGTATACGCCCTTTTGAAAAAAAGGCCGTATTATAGTATTGGTCTGTCCGTCCGGGCGGGCGTCCGGGCGTCCGTTAACCTGTTGTCCGGATGATAACTTTAGTTAGAGTGAACCGATTTCAATAAAATTTGGTATGTGGGTTTATTAGCCGAAAAGTAAGTTCAAGTTCGAATTTGGGTTCCGCCCGCCAATTTTCACCGGAGTTATGCCCCTTATTTGACGTTTTTTGACTTAGAAAATCCTTGAAATTTGTTGTCCGGATGATAACTTTAGTATAGTTTATCGGAATGAATCCAAATTTGGTATATTACTTTCTCCCACCAAAACACAGGTCAAGTTCGAACTTGGGTTCTGTCCGACCATTTTTGGCAGAGTTATGCCCCTTTTTTTTATAAACTATGATACCTGTGGTATTGTTGTGAATATTTATTGTTAATAAACTAATTTTGATCACTGAAGCAGCGTTCGATGTAATACTGATGTAACTAGATGATACTGGGGACCCTTGAATCGGACAGTGAATCTCTAAGAATAATGTCTCCAATAATACTTGTGTTCACATACAAAATTAGGTTTCCTGAGTGAAGTAATATCCAGGAATTTTCTGTTTCTATGTTTTGTTTCTACAGTTTCATTTCTATATTTTAAGATGTTTATATTATTTCTGTTGTATAAATTGTGTTTTTCATGTGATAATACAGGTCAGATGTACAAGTTCAATGTCTACTTATTTCATTTGAATACTAACCACCTATGGATAAAGCTGATCAAAATATGTTTTAAGTCAGTCACTGTCTGTTTTCTTGAGGAAATCCCTGGCGTAACCCTTTCATGACTGGAGCTTCCTGAAAGTTTGTGAAAACCCTGTGCCAGTGCATTCTCTGATATATGCGAGTCTCCCATAGGATTATGCATATTAATCTTCTGCAAATAAGGGGATATAGAAACTGAGCAGAAGTAACTAAAAACAATGTTAAATTGAGACTAAAGATACTATCCCAGAAGACGAGGCAAATAAGATATTCTGAAATATGTAGACATTATCTGTGATCCATACAGTTTAGAGATGACTCAGATAAGGTATAGTGTGACCTGTATGATTGTTTACTTATGACATGCTTCATAAATTATACATTTTATACTCTACTTCATACCCTTTCTTTCTCTAACACTGCCTGATTATTTTATTTACAGTAAAAGAATTCAATTTACATTGTGTTTGACTTAGTTATTCCCTGACACCCAGTTCTGACATATATTGCCAAAAAATCACATGAGTTTCTATTTTATACGGAATTTATCAACCGAGTTGACAAAATTCGATTCGAGCCGAGGTTTACCGAGGCTCAAATAGAATTTAGTGGACGAGGTTGATAAATTACGCATAAAATAGGACGAGTATGAGATACCTTTTATCACATGATCAAATAAACGCGAAGCAACGCGAACAATTCATCGAAAACAACAATCATAAACTACAGCGATCGCAAGTTATTTGAAGAACGCCGTGACGTCATCGCACGCGCTGATATTAAACGTGTCTATTACCGATAATTATGAAACTGCTTTTATGGCCAAATTATGTGATAAAACCAAATATGACGTACCAACAGAGAATACTTTATCTTGTTAGCATTCTCAATAAATAAATAAATATTTATTGAGCAAGAACTTCACTCAAGTGATAGATGAACCACAATATGAACTTGAGTGCTACAATTTTCACCCCAGTGTCACTATATACGCCTCTCCAGCTGGTGATATTGGACCCTGCTCATCCAAATCAGTTTCTCGTGACAATGCAGTGAAGGACATCTTAACATATCTTGAGCAAACTCTGGATCAAGATATAATAATTTTCACTGATGGTTCTACTTTTCCCAACTCTCTTATTAGTGGAGCATCTGCTGTGATCTATCCATCCGGTATTCTTAGTGAACCCATAACTATCTCGGAAACCATTCACACTGATGGTCTCAACAATAGCGCTGAAATCAAGGGCATTCTTCTAGCATTAAAACACATAGAAATGACTCTAGAAGGTTCCAAATCAGCTTCAATTAACACTGCGCACATATTATGTGACTCTCAATCGGCTATCACATCCTTTTTCGAATTCAAACCTAGTGACAAATCTTATTCAATTATACGCGACTGCTGGCACACAATTCACCAATTGGAACTCCTCAAGCCCTTAATATCTATCAAGATTAAATGGACTAACAGTCATATTGGTGTTAAAGGCAATGAACTAGCCGATCAGGCTGCTAAAGAAGCAGCAAAAAACACACACATTTCAAACAAGGACCTTGTACCATCGGACGGAAAATCTGTAAAGGAATTCAAGTTGTTTGTATCTGAAGTCGTTAAAAACAAATGGCAATTTAAATGGGATCTAAGTGAAACTGCCAGACATTCATACGACCTGTTTCCTTCCGTTCAACATGACTTTAAGGGTCTCCTGGCTAAGCAGCATCCTAACAGAAAGACTGAAATAATGATCAACAGAATCATTATTGGACATACATTACTTAATGCACACAAACACAAACTAGGCTTATCAGAATCTCCAAAATGTGCATGTGGTTGTGCTGATACTATTAAACATTTCTTCTTTGACTGCCAGTTATATTCCACACAAAGAGAAGCCATGTATAGTAACATTTCCTCTCCAAATGATACAAAAAACAATTCTACAAACTCATTAATGGACCTTCAGACACTTGTGGGTTACCAAACCAACCCAAACACTCTTATGGAAGTACTCCGGTTCATCAGTGATACAAACATTTCACTATAAGAAAGCTCAGCTTCATTCACTGTATGGAACTGTTCTTTTTACAGCACCATCTGACGTCACACACTCTGGCAACAGTGTACAGCACTAAAGTGAAATAAGCATTGAGGGCTCAATTGCACCAGTGACCTTGGAGCTACCTTACAGAGCGAAGTCTCTTCTATAGAACTTCATAGACACACCAACCAACCAATCAAGGAAAATTGCAGATCAGCTGAGCTGAGAGATTTAATGTGAATTATGATAAAATTAATCCAATTTAGGCCAAAATAAAAAATGTGTTTTGATTCTCGGGCATAGACCCGCATTGAACCATTTGATTACGATTTTCAAATTTTACCAAAGCTGTCAAATGATAACACGAAAATAGGAAACTAGAAAACAGAAATTAGTTATGTTTCAAACATCGAATATGATAGACATACAATGGTGCATGTGTTGGTATTCAAAAACAGACAATAGGCAACGATAACTACCAGGTATATTGTCACCACAAGCTGCCCAAACCCCAAGTTTATTAAATCTAATGTGTTAAAATATTTCGGTATTTTATCAATTCGAAAAGGTAAACGGTAAACAATTTTGAGATTTACAATTTCGGGAACGCAAACCGGAAAGAAATATGGTGAGTATTGGTGATGTGTATGCTGGTTTAATATTTGAAGTTTTTATGGCTAGCATGTATTGAGGTACATAATACTTATTCAGATACGGCAGAATAAATAATTCTAGACTTTCTATGAAGATCACTATATATATCTTTTCGTTTCGATTGTATTCACGTTCCGTATTTGAACCGGATATTTAGGTGACACTCGAGAGTTTCGAATGATGAGTAGGGGTAAATTTCTTAGAATAGAATACCAGTGTTTTCTGTCACCATGGGTGTGGTATGTTTATTGAAAGAAGGTTAGTTATGAATTTGTGGATTTTTAGAGGATGTCTTTGAGTTTTGAAAAATATTGTTCCAGGTGACCTTGACCCCACCAGTATGAAGTAGTAGCGATTTCTGCGAAACAGTGGCTCCAGACACCAGCGTGACTTTTTAGCACCTAAAATTGCAGCGTTCTGTTTAGATACTTAACCCTTTACCCAACAAACCGGCCAAAACCGGCCAAATAAAGCTTCAACAGCCTAAAATATCTTCGGTCTGTCTCAATAGAACCATACAAATATGGATATCATTGGAACCGGCTCATTGACACATTGTGATAGTTACAGTTATGCCATGTGCCAATGCATTCTCTTATATATGCGAGTCGACCATATATAAGAGAATGCATTGGCCTAAAAAAAAATCTTTTTTAACACTTTTTACCATTTTTTCTTACATTATTTAACAATGTTATAATTTTTAATGTGTTAAGCCAATGCATTCTCTTATATATGCGAGGCGACCTATGGTCGACTCGCATATATAAGAGAATGCATTGGCACATGGCCGTTCTGTTGGGTAAAGGGTCAAAGACCGATTTCGGGGCTGAAAAATTTCCAGCAAGTCGTGTATGCTCTGATCGATGGAATAATCGTTTAAACGCCAAACGACCTAGAAACACCTATTTGGAAACACATGTCATACGTCAATCAACCGAGATGATGGCCAAAATGGTGCATGCAGTTAAAAACAAAATATTTCATGTATATTATATAGTTTATTTAATTCAGGCTCAAATGGCCCATATGATAGAAATATCAATTATATGTAATACAGAATGTCGTTCCAATGTTTGAAAAGATAAGATTCTTTCTTATCAACATAGGAACAGAGCTCACAACATTCCTGGCGTACATCCCACTTGCGCTACGGTACATCTCCATTCATATGCCATAAAGTTCCTACAGGCATTGTTATAACATACAATTATGGGTGAAATTTTCCCACAAAGTACAGCTGCAAAGTACAACAATATAATGATGAAATATACGATGAAAAAGATGGCGTTTTACATCAAATGAGCACTTGTAAAAAAATTCATGAGGATATTGGAACGGGAACAAATTGATCTATATTGCCTCATAATATCATCATCAAACGAACGCGATTTGATTGATTGATTTTATTTGGTACAGAGTACCAGGGATAACACAAGAAAGTCTAACACGCGCCGTTAGGGAGAGTCGTTTCTTGAAGTATCCATCCAGGCACACTATCTGACTCAGACAGGCACACTCAGCTAGTTTTGCGATTTTGTTCGATCCACCGGGATTCGAACTGACGGCGCGCACCTGGTCGTTCGTAGAGCAATTGTCTGTCAGAAGGGTTATTTCACTTTACCGATTGCGCTAACGGAGCTCTCTATAATGATGTTGACGGCTAAATATGGGGAATTTACTTGTACTTATGTGTCAGCAATTATTAAATTGAGTTCCGGTATATTACTGACCCCCCCCCCCCCGCAGTAATAGTTACTTGTTATGTAAATTGTTTATCCTCATGCAACGTCACGTCAAATGCGTTGCATGTATACCTTGGTTAATAAACTGCTTTACTCGTATTTAAATGAGGGAAAAAATAGTTGGACTCTCAAGTTTATCTAAACTACAGTCCATAGGTAAAACATAGGGTCGAACGGAAGCAATTGATTTTTAAATTGATTTCAGTTTTGTCATCATTCTGCTTTTCTAATAAATTGGTTATTGTAAACGTCATCCAATTAGAAAATTATAAGTGGGTTATAAGTGGCACTTTTTGATACATTGTGCGCTATAACTGGGCGAGGCACATTTTGTACATTGTGCGTTATAAGTGAGCGTGGCACTTTTTGGTACAGTGTGCGTAATAAGTGGGCGTTTCCAAAGTGGGCAATGACAAAAAAACATTTTTCAGCGCCTCGCTTCGCTCGGACTGCGTAGTGAAGATGCGCAAACTTTGACTCCCAAAGTAACACGACCAACGGAGAGATAGCGTGCGGATGGGTTCAGACTTTTGGAAAATTCCTCCGTAAATGGCTGTATTTGAGTGCGGCATCACCAAGCTATTTTTTGTATCGTATGTCGGCGGACGACAAAAAACTAATTTTTTCAACGCCTCGCTTCGCTGGGACTATGTAATGAACATGTGCAAACTTTGCCGCTGTACTCTCAAAGTAACCCGGCCAACGGAGAGATAGCGTGCGGATGGGTTCAGACTTTTGGAAAATTCCTCCGTAAATGGCTGTATTTGAGTGCGGCATCACCAAGCTATTTTTTGTATCGTATGTCGGCGGACGACAAAAAACTAATTTTTTCAACGCCTCGCTTCGCTGGACTATGTAATGAAGATGTGCAAACTTTGCCGCTGTACTCTCAAAGTAACCCGGCCAACGGAGAGATAGCGTGCGGATGGGTTCAGACTTTTGGAAAATTCCTCCGTAAATGGCTGTATTTGAGTGCGGCATCACTAAGCTATTTTTGGTATCGTATGTTGGCGGACGACAAAAATGTTTTTTCAGCGCCTCGCTTCGCTCGGACTATGCAGTGTAGATGCGCAAACTTTGACCGCTGTACTCTCAAACTAACCCGGCCAACGGAGAGATAGCGTGCGGGTGGGTTCAGACTTTTGGAAAATGGCTGTATTTGAGTGCTGCATCACTAAGATATTTTTGTTATAGTATGTTAGCGGACGAAAACAAAAGTCAGCGTGGCACTTTTTGGTACAGTGGGCGTGGCACTTTTTGGTACAATGTGCGGTAAAAGTGGGCGTGGAACTTTTTGGTACAGTGTGTATCAAATGTGGGCGTGGCACTTTTTGGTACAATGTGCGATAAAAGTGGGCGTGGCACTTTTTGGTACATTGTGCGTTAAAAGTGGGCGTGGCACTTTTTAGTACACATTTTAGTACAGTGTGCGTTAAAAGTGTGCGTGGCACTTTTTGGTACATCACACTTTTGGTACAGTGTGTGTTAAAAGTGCGCGTGGAACTTTTTGGTACAGTGTGCGTCAAAAGTCAGCGTGTCACTTTTTGGTACAATCTGCGTTAAAAGTGGGCGTGGCACTTTTACGCCCACATTTAGCGCACACTGTACCAAAAAGTGTACAAAAAAGTGTACCAAAAAAGTGCCACGCCCACTTTTAGCGCAAACTGTACCAAAAAGTGCGCACACTGTTCCAAAAAGTGTACCAAAAAGTGCCACGCCCACTTTCAGCGCACACTGTAGCAAAACGTGTACCAAAAAGTGCCACGCCCACTTTCAGCGCACTCTGTACCAAAAAGTGCCACGCCCACTTTTAGCGTACGCTGTACCAAAAAGTGTACCAAAAAGTGCCACGCCCACTTTTAGCGCAAACTGTACCAAAAAGTGCGCACACTGTTCCACAAAGTGTACCAAAAAGTGCCACGCCCACTTTCAGCGCACACTGTACCAAAACGTGTACCAAAAAGTGCCACGCCCACTTTCAGCGCACTCTGTACCAAAAAGTGCCACGCCCACTTTCAGCGCACACTGTACCAAAAAGTGTACCAAAAAGTGTACCAAGAAGTGCCACGCCCACTTTCAGCGCACACTGTACCAAAAAGTGTACCAAAAAGTGCCACGCCCACTTTCAGCGCACACTGTAGCAAAACGTGTACCAAAAAGTGCCACGCCCACTTTCAGCGCACTCTGTACCAAAAAGTGCCACGCCCACTTTCAGCGCACACTGTACCAAAAAGTGTACCAAAAAGTGTACCAAGAAGTGCCACGCCCACTTTCAGCGCACACTGTACCAAATAGTGTACCAAAAAGTGCCACGCCCACTTTCAGCGCACACTGTACCAAAAAGTGTACCAAAAAGTGCCACGCCCACTTTCAGCGCACACTGCACCAAAAAGTGCCACGCCCACTTTCAGCGCACACTGTACCAAAAAGTGTACCAAAAAATGCCACGCCCACTTTCAGCGCACACTGTACCAAAAAGTGTACCAAAAAGTGTACCAAAAAGTGCCACGCCCACTTTTATCGCACACTGTTCCAAAAAGTTTACCAAAAAGTGTCACGCCCACTTTTAGCGCACACTGTACCAAAAAGTGTACCAAAAAGTGCCACGCCCACTTTCAGCGCACACTGTACCAAAAAGTGCCACGCCCACTTTTAGCGTACGCTGTACCATAAAGTGACACGCCCACATTTAGCGCACACTGTACCAAAACGTGTACCAAAAAGTGCCACGCCCACTTTCAGCGCACTCTGTACCAAAAAGTGCCACGCCCACGTTCAGCGCACACTGTACCAAAAAGTGTACCAAAAAGTGTACCAAGAAGTGCCACGCCCACTTTCAGCGCACAATGTACCAAAAAGTGCATATACTACCTGTTATGTACCATACTGATTCAATGCTACTAACTGTTATGTACCATACTGATTCAATGCTACTAACTGTTATGTACCATACTGATTCAATGCATTTACTAACTGTTATGGACCATACTGATTCAATGCTACTACCTGTTATGTACCATACTGATTCAATGCATTTACTAACTGTTATGTACCATACTGATTCAATGCTACTAACTGTTATGGACCATACTGATTCAATGCTACTACCTGTTATGGACCATACTGATTCAATGCTACTAACTGTTATGGACCATACTGATTCAATGCTACTAACTGTTATGGACCATACTGATTCAATGCTACTACCTGTTATGTACCATACTGATTCAATGCTACTACCTGTTATGTACCACACTGATTCAATGCTACTAACTGTTATGGACCATACTGATTCAATGCTACTAACTGTTATGTACCATACTGATTCAATGCTACTAACTGTTATGTACCATACTGATTCAATGCTACTAACTGTTATGTACCATACTGATTCAATGCTACTAACTGTTATGGACCATACTGATTCAATGCTACTAACTGTTATGTACCATACTGATTCAATGCTACTAACTGTTATGTACCATACTGATTCAATGCTACTAACTGTTATGTACCATACTGATTCAATGCTACTAACTGTTATGGACCATACTGATTCAATGCTACTAACTGTTATGGACCATTCTGATTCAATGCTACTACCTGTTATGTACCATACTAATTCAATGCTACTAACTGTTATGGACCATACTGATTCAATGCTACTAACTGTTATGGACCATACTGATTCAATGCTACTAACTGTTATGGACCATACTGATTCAATGCATTTACTACCTGTTATGTACCATACTGATTCAATGCTACTAACTGTTATGTACCATACTGATTCAATGCTACTACCTGTTATGTACCATACTGATTCAATGCTACTAACTGTTATGTACCATACTGATTCAATGCTACTAACTGTTATGTACCATACTGATTCAATGCTACTAACTGTTATGTACCATACTGATTCAATGCTACTAACTGTTATGTACCATACTGATTCAATGCTACTAACTGTTATGTACCATACTGATTCAATGCATTTACTAACTGTTATGTACCATACTGATTCAATGCTACTAACTGTTATGGACCATACTGATTCAATGCTACTAACTGTTATGTACCATACTGATTCAATGCTACTAACTGTTATGGACCATACTGATTCAATGCTACTACCTGTTATGTATCATACTGATTCAATGCATTTACTACCTGTTATGTATCATACTGATTCAATGCATTTACTAACTGTTATGGACCATACTGATTCAATGCATTTACTAACTGTTATGTACCATACTGATTCAATGCTACTAACTGTTATGTACCATTCTGATTCAATGCTACCAACTGTTATGGACCATACTGATTCAATGCTACTACCTGTTATGTACCACACTGATTCAATGCTACTAACTGTTATGGACCATACTGATTCAATGTTACTACCTGTTATGGACCATACTGATTCAATGCTACTAACTGTTATGGACCATACTGATTCAATGCTACTAACTGTTATGGACCATACTGATTCAATGCTACTAACTGTTATGGACCATACTGATTCAATGCTACTAACTGTTATGTACCATACTGATTCGATGCTACTACCTGTTATGTACCATACTGATTCAATGCATTTACTAACTGTTATGTACCATACTGATTCAATGCTACTAACTGTTATGGACCATACTGATTTAATGCTACTAACTGTTATGTACCATACTGATTCAATGCATTTACTAACTGTTATGTACCATACTGATTCAATGCTACTAACTGTTATGTACCATACTGATTCAATGCTACTAACTGTTATGCTACTAACTGTTATGGACCATACTGATTCAATGCATTTACTAACTGTTATGTACCACACTGATTCAATGCTACTAACTGTTATGTACCATACTGATTCAATGCATTTACTAACTGTTATGTACCATACTGATTCAATGCTACTAACTGTTATGGACCATACTGATTCAATGCTACTAACTGTTATGTACCATACTGATTCAATGCTACTAACTGTTATGTACCATACTGATTCAATGCTACTACCTGTTATGTACCATACTGATTCAATGCTACTAACTGTTATGTACCATACTGATTCAATGCTACTAACTGTTATGCTACTAACTGTTATGGACCATACTGATTCAATGCATTTACTAACTGTTATGTACCATACTGATTCAATGCTACTAACTGTTATGTACCATACTGATTCAATGCATTTACTAACTGTTATGTACCATACTGATTCAATGCTACTAACTGTTATGGACCATACTGATTCAATGCTACTAACTGTTATGTACCATACTGATTCAATGCTACTACCTGTTATGTACCATACTGATTCAATGCTACTAACTGTTATGTACCATACTGATTCAATGCTACTAACTGTTATGTACCATACTGATTCAATGCTACTAACTGTTATGTACCATACTGATTCAATGCTACTAACTGTTATGTACCATACTGATTCAATGCTACTAACTGTTATGTACCATACTGATTCAATGCTACTAACTGTTATGTACCATACTGATTCAATGCTACTAACTGTTATGTACCATACTGATTCAATGCTACTAACTGTTATGGACCATACTGATTCAATGCTACTAACTGTTATGTACCATACTGATTCAATGCATTTACTAACTGTTATGTACCATACTGATTCAATGCATTTACTAACTGTTATGTACCATACTGATTCAATGCTACTAACTGTTATGTACCATACTGATTCAATGCTACTAACTGTTATGTACCATACTGATTCAATGCTACTAACTGTTATGTACCATACTGATTCAATGCTACTAACTATTATGGACCATACTGATTCAATGCTACTAACTGTTATGGACCATACTGATTCAATGCTACTAACTGTTATGTACCATACTGATTCAATGCATTTACTAACTGTTATGTACCATACTGATTCAATGCTACTAACTGTTATGTACCACCCTGATTCAATGCTACTAACTGTTATGTACCATACTGATTCAATGCATTTACTAACTGTTATGGACCATACTGATTCAATGCATTTACTAACTGTTATGGACCATACTGATTCAATGCTACTAACTGTTATGTACCATACTGATTCAATGCTACTAACTGTTATGTACCATACTGATTCAATGCATTTACTAACTGTTATGTACCATACTGATTCAATGCTACTAACTGTTATGTACCATACTGATTCAATGCTACTACCTGTTATGGACCATACTGATTCAATGCTACTACCTGTTATGTACCATACTGATTCAATGCTACTAACTGTTATGTACCATACTGATTCAATGCTACTAACTGTTATGTACCATACTGATTCAATGCTACTACCTGTTATGTACCATACTGATTCAATGCTACTAACTGTTATGTACCATACTGATTCAATGCTAATAACTGTTATGTACCATACTGATTCAATGCTACTAACTGTTATGTACCATACTGATTCAATGCTAATAACTGTTATGTACCATACTGATTCAATGCTACTAACTGTTATGTACCATACTGATTCAATGCTAATAACTGTTATGTACCATACTGATTCAATGCTACTAACTGTTATGGACCATACTGATTCAATGCATTTACTACCTGTTATGTACCATACTGATTCAATGCTACTAACTGTTATGGACCATACTGATTCAATGCATTTACTAACTGTTATGTACCATACTGATTCAATGCTACTAACTGTTATGTACCATACTGATTCAATGCTACTACCTGTTATGTACCATACTGATTCAATGCTACTAACTATTATGGACCATACTGATTCAATGCTACTACCTGTTATGGACCATACTGATTCAATGCTACTACCTGTTATGGACCATACTGATTCAATGCATTTACTAACTGTTATGTACAATACTGATTCAATGCTACTACCTGTTATGGACCATACTGATTCAATGCTACTAACTGTTATGGACCATACTGATTCAATGCTACTACCTGTTATGTACCATACTGATTCAATGCTGCTACCTGTTATGTACCATACTGATTCAATGCTACTAACTGTTATGTACCATACTGATTCAATGCTACTAACTGTTATGTACCATACTGATTCAATGCATTTACTAACTGTTATGGACCATACTGATTCAATGCTACTACCTGTTATGTACCATACTGATTCAATGCTACTAACTATTATGGACCATACTGATTCAATGCTACTACCTGTTATGGACCATACTGATTCAATGCTACTACCTGTTATGGACCATACTGATTCAATGCATTTACTAACTGTTATGTACAATACTGATTCAATGCTACTACCTGTTATGGACCATACTGATTCAATGCTACTAACTGTTATGGACCATACTGATTCAATGCTACTACCTGTTATGTACCATACTGATTCAATGCTACTACCTGTTATGTACCATACTGATTCAATGCTACTAACTGTTATGGACCATACTGATTCAATGCTACTAACTGTTATGTACAATACTGATTCAATGCTACTACCTGTTATGGACCATACTGATTCAATGCATTTACTAACTGTTATGTACAATACTGATTCAATGCATTTGATGTTCACCAGATTGGAGTACAAGTATTGTAAGCTGATTGATGAGTCGAGTGGTAAGGGTGAACTACCACCCTCCGAAACGTGTGCCTTTGATGACGATGAAGACGAAGAGGCCGACCAAGTTGAATTCAAAAGTAATAAGAGTGGGATGCTATTTAGTAAGCTCAAAAACAAGATTTCAAAAAAGGTTTGTGTCACGCATAATTCTCCATCTATTTATATAAAAAAAATAGCAGGATCTGTCTGTCCGTCTGTCTATTTGTTCGCGATTTTTCTTGCAGACCCTGGACTGATTTCAACCAAAGTTGTTGTTGTGACTTGAGGCAGATATTATAACGGCATTAGTTTTTCAAAATTTTAATTTAAAAAACAGTTTGTTTTATTAAAGCTACATCACTTTTGATTTTTTTCTGATGTCGAAAAATAGGTCGATAAATACTTAATATGAGCATTATATGTCCCAGAATGACATATTGAAGTCATAAAAAATACAACTTTGAACAAGATGTTTTGGTCCCAAACAAAAAAACAGCCATGTGCAGGGCATGGGACAGAAAAGAGCGTTCAGTGTTAGTCTATTCCTGATTTGACCTAAACACTTCGGAAAATTAAAATCAGTCTTTATACCGGTTACTTTTTACTCCCTGAGTAATATTGTTGCCTGAATAAATAATATAATATAGTTATCATATTTATATTGTACAGAAATGACATTTGCAGAATGTGGTCCCCAAAGGCTGATTTTAATGACGCTATCCCGCATAGTTGGCTAGCATCACCAAATTCACCATCTGGCTACCTCATTCTATATCCCATAATTTGCAGAAGATAAATTGCATAATCGAGGTGACTAATGGGTGAACATCACCAACCTCAACTTGGGAACTTCAATCATAATAGATACTCATGTCTCCCTCTAGGCTGGTTCCCCGCCTGGTATAATGATCTACTGATGTAATCTCCAGTCTATGTAATCATAATAGATACTCATGTCTCCCTCTAGACTGGTTCCCCACTGGATTCTTCATTCAGTGATAAAAGAGTAGACTGGAATGGTCCATTCTTCATTTGTAGGGGTGTTCAGATACTATAATCAGACGTCAATCGGAGAAACATTCTTTTTGGATTCATTTGTAATGGTGTTCAGATAATAAGGCTCGCTGTTGAACTTATAAACTGAACATCATACAAATGAATTATTAGGAATCGAGTAACTATGCATCATCACATATTCAGTTATCAGCCCGTTGAATGCTAAATGTAACTAATGTAACAAGTTTGATAGATGATTGTGTGAATTGTGTTCTGTAGTTATTCCACATCTGAGCATCAATGCCATTATAAATGTGTATTATGTTTATGTTTCACTTGTGAGAAATTGAAATGTTTATTTCATGCTGATGATTTAGTATGCTAAATACTTATTGGACATTGAAAGATGTATTCAGGGTTCCAGGGCAAGTTTTACGATTAAATTCTAGTGTTTATAAGTTAGCATGTGTGGAATTGGAATGCCACCTCAAAAACTAACCATTAATTCATATAGTTTTGTTGATCTGGATGGACAATAAAAGTTAGCACCTTGATTTTTCAACAACTATATGACAATTTTACACTCGAGTCATGAACTCATTTCATTATAATTACCATGTTGTTTGCATCGTTCATAGAACACATGAGTGTATGTTGCACTAATCCATGGCTCAAATTCATTAATTTGTTGCATATATTTGAGTATAAAAGGAAATGGTACCATAAATGGCCAGTGTACAGTACCCTTTTAACAAGCTATTTGTGTGTAGATCTTCAAATTCAGGTATCACTTCCCAGAAAAAACAAACATCCAGAGCAACGCATAAACCCATATCGCTAAATTGATCATACAGTAATGCCCTAAATAATCAGACCCCTTAATCACAGCAGAATTATGGGTAACTTTTCAGGATTTAGTCGGAAATATGAATTGTTGCCATTCATCAGAAAGCTCTCAGTAAGAGCTTTCCTATGAATGGCAACAAGCCAAATTTCCAACTAAATCCTGAAAAATTACCCATAATTCTGCTGTGGTTAAGGAGTCGATTATTTAGCTCATTACTGTATGTTGTTGTAACTCTCGAATCGTGAGTATATCTTTAACAGATGTGTAATAAGTTATGTTGCATGATACTTTTCTGTAAATCAAAGCTAACATTTTGTGATCCTTCGAATATTGTTATAAAACGGTCACACATCAATCATGATATTTTAGATTGCTAAATATAAATTAATACACAACTATTGTTTATATGTACGGTTCTAAATATCAAATTAATACACAACTATTGTTTATATGTATGATTCTAAATGTCAAATTAATAGACAACTATTGTTTATATGTATGATTCTAAATGTAAAATTAATAGACAACTATTCTTTATATGTATGGTTCTTTTTCCAATTTTCCACATTCCAAAATTTATTTTCTCTTTTCATATTTGTTTATACAAAACACAAACTTACTTTCTTATTTTCTTAGATTAACACGAACATTCCATTTATTATACTATCTTTATTTATTACATATTTCTTATTTCATTCCGAGATGTAAACAGATGGCGAGATGTACGAAGCTTGTGTATTATATGATACGATTTTATTTCGTAGTAACACAAGCATGCCTGGTGTGTCTGACATCTGCAGAATGAGGTCCCCAGAGGGTGAATTTATTGATGCTACCCTGCATGGTGGGCTAGCATAACCAAATTCACCCTCTGGGGACCTCATTCTGCTTTGGCCTCATCTTCTGGGAAGTATCTACAGTCTCAAATTAACATTGTTTTTAGTTACTTTCTCCATTCAACTGGGGAACTTCAATTTGATCCTAGGCCTCCCATAGCAGTTAACGCCTAAGCAGAATGAGGTCCCCAGTGGGTAAATTTGGTGATGTTAACCCTCTATGCAGGATAGCTTCACTAAATTCACCCTCTAGGGACCTCATTCTACAATTGACAGACACGCTATATGCAGCCTTGAACACGAGCTATCTGTTACAAGTAATGTCATCTCAAACAATTTATGTATAGAATGTTCTGTAATATTGTGATCTGAAGTACTGAACTTTGTGTTGTTATATTAAAGTGATGTGAAACACTCTGGTAGGGTGATCAAATATAAATGGAGAATAACCTTGTTCAAAGTAGTAATTTTTACAAATATTATATCCAAATTGACAACACACACCGTCATTCTTGTATATAATTAAATGCAGTGACTCTCGATGGTGAAATCGTTAGTTTATTGCAGATAGATGCGTCCCGAATCGAGTAGTAAATATTTTCAATTGAGCGTAGTTCAGATGATGTTTTCTATGGAGTGGTACGGTCGATTTCCTTGAGAAATAACCAGCATGATATTTAGATTGCATAGGGAGTATATACCGAGGATATCTGGTGTTTTTAAGTGACTGCATAGAGAGTATATACAGAGGATATCTGTTGTTTTTGAGTGAATACCAAAAATTATGGCATGAGTGAGCGATAATCAATCTGTCTCGTTCACAAATAACATAATTTAACAGTACTGACTCAGTTTGACTTGTTCATTGCTTCATATGTGTGTGAAACATTTTCATTTCTTATCAAAATGTTATGATTGGAATGAGATGTCCATTAACTCAGACCAAGCTTGAAAATTAATCGCTATATCGGCATTCGAAACCCATACCAACCTCATTTAGCCCAGACTGCAGTGATGGTATCTGCGACCTAACGACCTCGGCTATGGGGACATCCTTAAATAGTAAACCTTTCACCCAGAGTCAAGCTGATTATCAGTATATACATGGGTTCGAAGTGTGATACATGACAAACGGATCTACCGTTATTAGATCAGCACAATGCACTTCCTCAGAAATTGCATACTGAAATCCTTATATGTTTGTATCCTGGTGCTTTTACAACCAGCACGATTTTCCTAGAAAACAATAATGTATGATTTTAGAATGTATCAAGATCTTAACATATGAATTATACTTGTTGATGTATATTATGTATACTGCTTCATGATCATCACGATTAAATCTCTTTAAAATATTCATCAAACGATTCAAGAAGATCATTGTGAATTACGGTACAAATTTCCCCCCATTAGACTCTTGAATTACTGTTAAATAGCATATTATACTAGTGTTGAAACGATTAATTAACTAGTCAAATGTCGAAACATTTGTGATGACACATGTTGACAGTTCAAACCAGGAGTTACCGTATATGGAATTTGTCAACCACACTTGCTTGCCATTAAAAACTGTTAGTATATAACCTTTTTTTATAAACTATGATACCTGTGGTATTGTTGTGAATATTTATTGGTTTTAAATAAACTAATTTTGATCACTGAAGCAGCGTTCGATGTAATACTATTGTAACTAGATACTGGGACCCTTGAAGCGGACAGTGAATCTCTAAGAATAATGTCTCCAATAATACTTGTGTTCACATACAAAATTAGGTTTCCTGAGTGAAGTAATATCCAGGAATTTTCTGTTTCTATGTTTTGTTTCTACAGTCTCATTTCTATATTTTAAGATGTTTATATTATTTCTGTTGTATAAATTGTGTTTTTCATGTAATAATACAATTCAGATGTACAAGTTCAATGTCTACTTATTTCATTTGAATACTAACCGCCTATGGATAAAGCTGATCAAAATATGTTTTAAGTCAGTCACTGTCTGTTTTCTTGAGGAAATCCCTGGCGTAACCCTTTCATGACTGGAGCTTCCTGAAAGTTTGTGAAAACCCTGTGCCAGTGCATTCTCTTATATATGCGAGTCTCCCATAGGATTATGCATATTATCTTCTGCAAATTTGGGGATATAGAAACTGAGCAGAAGTAACTAAAAACAATGTTAAATTGAGACTAAAGAAACTTCCCAGACGACGAGGCAAACAAGATATTCTGAAATATGTAGACATTATCTGTGATCCATACAGTTTAGAGATGACTCAGAAAAGGTGTAGTGTGACCTACAGTAATGCCCCAAATAATCGACTCCTTAACCACAGCAGAATTATGGGTAATTTTTCCGCATTTAGTCGGAAATATGGCTTGTTGCCATTCATCGAAAGCTCTCACTGAGAGCTTTCCAATTAATGGCAACAAGCCATATTTCCGACTAAATCCTGAAAAGTTACCCATAATTCTGCTGTGGTTAAAGAGTCGATTATTTAGGGCATTACTTTATGTGATTGTTTACTTAGGAGATGCTTCATAAATTATACATTAAATATACTCTACTTCATACTCTTTCTTTCTCTAACACTGCCTGATTATTTTATTTACAGTAAAAGAATTCAATTTACATTGTGTTTGACTTAGTTATTCCCTGACACCCAGTTCTGACATATATTGCCAAAAAATCATTTCCCCCCTCACATATTGATGTATTCATCTTCGTTGGGGATATGAAAAGAGACGCCCCCTCACATATTGATGTATATCTCAAGTAATCATCTTCTTTGGGGATATGAAAAGAGACGCCCCCCCTCACATATTGATGTATATCTCAAGTAATCATCTTCGTTGGGGATATGAAAAGAGACGCCCCCCCTCACATATTGATGTATATCTCAAGTAATCATCTTCGTTGGGGATATGAAAAGAGACCCCCCCCTCACATATTGATGTATATCTCAAATAATCATCTTCGTTGGGGGTATGAAAAGAGACGCATGTTGGCCAGGGATGAGTCAATTACTTACCCACAGTAATTACTTACAATTACTTTCAAACTCTTAACCCTTTGAGTGCCAGGGGCCGATCTAATCGGCCCTAAACCTACAAAATAAGTCTGTTAAAGAATATAAGAATAAATTATTAAAATTGTAAAAAAAAAAAAAATGTTAGGCCAATGCATTCTCTTATATATGCGAGGCGACCTATGGTCGACTCGCATATATAAGAGAATGCATTGGCACAGGGTATATGGGTTGATACAAAAATCGGACCTGGCACTTAAAGGGTTAAAATTACAAATATAATTACTTTCAAAACACAATATAATTGATTACTTTTCCATTAGTTATTGGAACTTTCAATTCTTTCCTATATTTCATTGTGAACGGTTAAGTAAAAAATATTCTGGATATTGAGAACATCTAATATATAGATAATCACATAGAACCCCTATGATATCATTAGAAAAGCCATTACATACTTCCTTATCTCTCACTAGTGACAAATAGGTGTGAACATCCCGCTAACATGGCATTGCGCCAACCAAGTTACTTTACATTGACTCCGGCAGATTAATACTATTTTGTAAAGTCGCACATGACAACACCAGACAATGCAAAATTATTGTTTTGTTAATTAAAGTTAAATTCTTCGCAAAACTGTCGTATACAGTTGTGAAGCATTTATATGTGTGCATGTATAATCATCTGTTAAGGATTTTTGATTTTTTAAAAAGGCAGAAAGCTCTAGTTTTTTTCATGTGATATACAAGATCTGGTTATATTGGGATATAAAATTTTATGAAACTCGTTTGATAAATTTGATTCACAACTCGTGAATCCAATTTATCAAACTCATTTCATCAAATCTTATATCCCAACATAACTCGTTGGAGATCCTCCATACATCTCTCTGTCTCCTTATAGCCGTCCACATTTCTGCACTGATTGCCATGAAATTTGGCATGGATATGTATCTCGGTACTCCGGGGTAACATGGTCTGGATTCGATGTCGCATTTTGATGTTACATGTATGACATCATATCTGCATGGGCAAACCGTTTTCTCGGAAACTAATGGGCAGATCACACTGCAATTTGGTGCGGGCTTGTATTTCGGCTCTCCAGGTAACATGAGTTTGGCCCGGGCTTCACCTGACATCACGTTTTGAAGTCATAGCTGCACGGGCAAAATGGTTTCTCTGAAACAACTTGGCAGATCACACTGAAATATGGTATGTTTGTGTTATTCGGCCCTCTAGGTAACATAGACTGATTCCCTAACATCGCGTTATGACGTTCATATCAGCACGGCATCGCGGTTCTCATAAACTACTGGGCGGATCTCACTGAAATCTGGTATCAAAGGTGAGTCACACAGCAAGTATTGAGAATCATACAAACATACAAAATCTGCACCACCCTAGTCTGGGCCTATATATACACAAACATACCAAATCTGCACCACCCTAGCCTGGGCCTATATATACACAAACCTGCACCACCCTAGTCAGAAGATCATTCACCTACTTAGACTATACTACAATGGCAAAACTATATAAAGGACTGGTAAGACCATTACTCGAATATGCTCAACCTGCTTGGAGACCATATCTAAAAAAACACACAGTTCCAATGGAAAAAGTTCAAAAGCGAGCAACAAAATTAGTACCAGGACTAAAAGATATGGAATACGAAGATAGACTAAGAAAAATGGAAATACCAACCCTGATGTACAGAAGCCACCGAGGTGATATGATCGAATGCTTTAAGATATTCAACTGCTACGATCCGGAAGTATCTAACATTCTTACAAGAAACACCGATTCTCGGACCAGAGGCCACAACTATAAATTATACAAGGAAAGATCTAACTATGACGTTAGAAAATATACATTCAGCCAGAGAGTGGTCACAACTTGGAACAATCTACCAGACGAAGTGGTGTATGCTGAAGATATTAACCAATTCAAAAACAGACTAGATCATCATTGGAAGAATCAGGATATTAAATATAACTATAAAGCGGAATTGGTGACTGATTTTCAAACATACAACCCAAATATGTCTAGAGATGCAGCCGAATACGGTGAAATATTACAATGTGAGGTGGATATAGTGGCAGACCGCCAGCGTCCACTACAGACGTAAGGTAACGTAAGGTATATATACACAAACATACCAAATCTGCACCACCCTAGTCTGGGGCTATATATACACAAACATACCAAATCTGCACCACCCTAGTCTGGGCCTATATATACACAAACATACCAAATCTGCACCACCCTAGCCTGGGCCTATATATACAAACATACCAAATCTGCACCACCCTAGTCTGGGCCTATATATACACAAACATACCAAATCTGCACCACCCCAGCCTGGGCCTATATATACACAAACATACCAAATTTCACTATATATAGGCCCAAGTTTTAGGCTTATGTTTTCTAAGTTTAATCCGACTAAACCTGTAAATTTAGGCTATATGTGCTTGCCTGCTATGAATTCAGAATATAAATTTTCTACAACTTCCAAGTGGAGACTGCCAATTTCTAACCAGTGAAGATAACTAAACAACCAAATTGCGGTGGGGTGTTGCTTGCTGATATCCGTAGATGGTATACGGTGTGGATAGGACCATTTCATAAGCGTGCTCTCGAGTCCAGCAGCCAAGTACCGGATTTTGCTCTGACCCAAAATTCTCTGTTAAAGTTTTTTTCTCGGCTGATAATTCATTAGTAGGATCTCGGCAAATGTTTTCCGGTTGATGTGGACTTGAAACCCTTGGGGAAATTTTAAAATTCACAATTGCAACAACCTACCCAAAACGGCATATGGCCGTACGGGTATGATCATGTTCTATTTAGTATCAGGTGTTAGAAATCACGTTAGAACGTGTTTTTATGTATGTAAGTTTACACTAGATCTTTAAAATGTAACCTGCCTTACTTTCGTAGGATTATACAAAATGGCGGCCAAACTGGCGGCCTTAAAAGATAATTTGTCGGATTTCGTAACAAATGAATTCCAACCGGATATCTACACTTTTGTAACGTACTCAACTTTTACCCTCAATATAGTAAACTGTTTTTAGTTGCTGCACATGTTCTCACGTGCATATAGAACAAAAATCGATCAAGCATGTCGAAATAATTATTCAAATTTCGTTACAAAGAACTGAGATATATCAGAGCAGAGCGGGAATATGATTGATCGCTCCCTCGAGACATCGCTTAGGAAATGATTCCCCTTTTCTTCGCAGCTGGAAACACTCATTGTGCCAGGTATGCACTATATAATGCGCGGTCAATGAAATCATTACCAGATTATGTATATAAGCCATTCATGAGGGTGGGCATACCATGCACCACATCAGTGACATGTTAATGGTGTTTATATTGACATGGCGATTGAGACAACCTGCATGCGTTATGGCCATAGATGCTAATGCATAATCGACATCACGCTAAAATCAGAGTGTTCGTGCATTTGGGCATACAGTTTATAAATGCAACTGTCGAATAAACGACTTGGATTGTATGCGAGAGAAAGGGGGTGAACGCACTCAAAAGTGTTATAAAGAAGAAGCAATGTCGAAAAGGCTGATTGAGACTCATTAAAGCATAAACTGGAGCTGCGTATTGACCCACTTGATCCGAATAATGTGGAGTCCGAACAAGTGACTACCTATAACTCGGTCAATGTGGATAAGACAGTGGAAATTGGTCCAGAACAGATGATGATTTTCTAAAAAGGGTGGCCGTCCAGTTTTCATAGTACAAATAGCCGGAACGTGAAAACAATTGCAACAGTCAGTATGCACGTTCACATTGGCAACGGAAACCATTTTGACGCTTAAGTTATTTCTGTGAGGGCTGTGGGATCAAATAATAGCATGAGAGCTTGACAATTGATGACATCATTACATATAAGCTACATGTATCGCCCTACCCACCTTCGATGCTTGAGTCCAACAGACATACGAAGGAAGCAAATTCCAAACAGACCTGATAAATGCTCAACGCGTCGACATCACAGCTGACGTACCAAAGAACGGGGTCATCAATGCCACCTTCCGTGGCGGCTGTGCAATTTTATTGCAGTTATATCGTTGACCAGCACTGGACTTAGTGCAAGACTTTCTCGACAAATTTCTGTCATATATACTTGCCTAAATGACAAAGACAGACATATACTTGATACTCGATGGTACAATAAACTCAACATCAAATAATCGATGCGATTAGCCCGACATAAAGGGGCTAACAGAGTGTGGGCCCAAGCAAAACACAAAGCTGTCTCCACAAACAGTTATTCTCACAGTGAGTGATAACAAAGCCCAGCATATTGACATGATTGTTAGTGATTTCCAGGTAAACCGGGAATGTTTTCACAAAACAAATCAATGACTCCTAGTAAAGGGAGAGGGTCCTATTCCTGTTGAAATAAATAAGGTCATATTTATCAAGACGCTTGGTTTAAGATCGACCCAGAGAAGGAGATACTCTTATTGTCCTACATGTTTCGTTTGTAACAGCCCAAACGTCGTTCGTTATGACAGATGACATCGATATATTTGTAATGTTGCTCCATTTTCTTTACCACTCTGATTTATCCGACCAGATACTGATGGTCGCATCCACAAAAGGACGAAAAACAATAATCACCAATGAATTGCTTAAAGCTCGCATGAATATCGCTCATGACATGTTAGAAATGCATGGACTTACAGGGTGTGATACCGTCGCGCGCTGTACATTGAATAGGAAAATGTACTGCACTTAACATTCTCAAAGTTTGAAATCACACTCTGAGATATTATCTGTTACAATAGACAGAGTTGTAGACGACGCTAGACCAGTGCTTTGGATTGTTAGGGACAACAAAAACCAGAGGCTCGACGGAAAATATGGTAAAACAGTCGGCCGTAGCATGGCTGCAGTGCCAAAACTGAGTTATCTACCCCCAAGCGACGAAGAGTTATTGAATATTAAACCCGCCCACTTACAAGTATGTGTATGGAGACATGCGCTTGACGACGCACTTCCTGAGCTCAATCTATCTTATTATGACTGGTCGAGAGAGGACGGGTTATTCGTCCTAACCGCCGTTCCAACTGGGTAGCCACTGGTTCCGGAGACGATACTCAAATTCATGGGATGGCGTTGTGCTTCATATGCTCCTTGTATGGTCAAACGTTATGTGTGTAGGCACGTGGGTTTAACTTGCACTACGTGATGTTCGTGTGAGGCGGGCAGTAGGTTATGAACGAGCTGATACATCGACCTTGCGAGGATGATACTGATGACATACACTAACATTTCTAGGTCATTAATTCTTTAATTTACCAATATTTATTTGCATATGCCAATATAAATCATTTGTTTCTCTCCTAATAACATTTTGTTACAAAATAACGAGAAAACGTTATCTATTGGAAGCACTGTCTTGATAGTCCCGCAACAGTTATGGGAAGAATGAGAGCGGCCATTTTGGCAGCCATCTTGAATATTTGTCATTGATTTTGTCCAGTTCATTTTATTTGTCACTTTATATCATAATACACGTATTCTATCACATCATTAATGTCATAAATAGTGTTATTGATATGGAATTGCCGCTGACATGGTCGAGATATACAAACAATTTATGAATTTCTAGTGTTTTGGTATCATGTGTCCATATAAGGTCTGAGGTATCATGATATCCATGTTATATATACATTCACTATAGCGTATATCACACTATTGTTACTGGATTATTCTATTCTTCCACTAATACCTGTGTTGTACAATGAGTGCAACCAGTCATCAGCTATTAATGTATGATCTTGTTAATTATGTGTGTACGCTCGTATTCATCGTATTATATATCTCTCCTGTACAATCGTGCTTACCACTAAACAATTAACCCCCATCAATACAAACAATGGGGAATGGAAGATTATCCCAGATCCGGGAACACATCAAACTCTATCTACTATTTTATGTACTATCGGACACTAGACCTCAATTGGGGACCACATTCTGCAAATGAAAGGCACCTTATTCTCATGCCTGATTGTGGTGGTGATGTACCTGGAGTTGGGTTAACCCTTTGAGTGCGAGGGGCCGATCTCATCGGCCCTAAACCTACAAAATAAGTCTGTTGAAGAATATAAGAATAAATTATTAAAATTGTAAAAAAAAAAATTGTTAGGCCAATGCATTCTCTTATATATGCGAGGCGACCTATGGTTGACTCGCATATATAAGAGAATGCATATTGGCACAGGGTATATGGGTTGATACAAAAATCGACCTGGCACTCAAAGGGTTAAACTTAGGATGAAATAGAATTCGGCAAAAATCGCAAAATAAGCCTGGAAACAAATAAGATACATTTACATTTGTGAACATGTTTATTCACCATCACAAGACAAAGAGACACCAATATATACAATACTGTCTGTTATATACAATAAATGGGACAATTTAGATGACAAAAAAATAAGAGACACACTATACAAGCTAACAATAAACATAACAGTGATGATAGATTCACAACATCGTACCAACCTGAGTAAATAATTAAATCAACTTCAAATATTATTTAATGATGGTCTATCTCTTCCTAACAATTTTATATAGTGTATGGGTATCTACCTACAGTAATGCCCTAAGTAATCGACTTCTTAACCACAGCAGAATTATGGGTAACTTTTCAGGATTTTGTTGGAAATATGGCTTGTTGCCATTCATCGGGAAAGCTTTCCGATGAATGGCAACAAGCCATATTTCCGACAAAATCATGAAAAGTTACCCATAATTCTGATGTGGTTAAGGAGTCGATTACTTAGGGCATTACTGTATATAAAAGCCAAGTGTTTGTGTCTGTAACTTTGTCATGATGTTCTCACATCTATAAATATATCACCATCATGTCCACTTGGGCCCAAATTTTTACCATGTACTACTATTAGAATACTATATGCAAAATTTCAGGCCAATTGGTGCAAGACGTCCTGAGATATAATGCATTTCCCAAAGGTTATCCAGACGATTTTTCATTGATATAATGCGTTTTTCTGAAGACTAATGTGTTTTCATAGGTGTCTGTCATTACAAAACACCAAAGCCAAATTCCGGACAAACTGCACAGTTTGCCAGCTTTATTTATTTCGTTATCAGTGGTACAGCAGGGACAATATTTTCCTGCATGTCACCTGTAATGGGCAATCCCCAAGTAAAATAATAAATATGAATCAAAGACACCTGTCCAGAAATGCTGCTATTAATTAATATTGATTTTTATTTTTTCTGGAATAATACATGCAACAATTTGGGACAGTTTTACAGGCTATTTTCAGAATAAAAACTTCAGGGTTTTCGCAGGAATGTTCGAAGCATAGCAAGAGGGAGAATTCTATCTTGTTAGAACTCTCCATTAAGGCAAAATGTCATTTCTATTCAGATATTTTGCAGGAATAAACCACTTTATTATGAGCTTATGGACAAATAATTTACACAATCATCAGTTCTCTCTTTGTTTTATTCATAGAACAATTTGTAATCTTGAAATCAGGTTTTATAAAAATGATGATGTTGTTGTTGTAACTGTGGTCCAGAAGAGATAGACCATCTTTAAGAGACCAATCTGTTCTGATGTGTTAGGGATTGTTGTCTTAATGTTTACGACACAAAATTGTTCCACCCCTTGCAGCCCCTTGTTCAAATGTAGCTAAGCTTGACTTTGACTGATTATTGCGAGATCGATCAAGTTTTTGATATTTCTAATAATATGCACATTGTCATAGTATTGGATGATTATTTATATTTGTGAATGTTTTAAAGATAAATCAGAGCCACGAGGCCTTTTCATATCATTTCAGTATTCAAATTTTAAACAAGAGCATCGCTAGGGCGTGGCAAAATATGCCTGGGGTAATTTCAACAAAGGGCCATAACGAGTAATCATATGACAAATTTGAAAACAAAAAGATAATTATAACTAAAGCTATCACCCGGAAACCAAAATAATCATCAATTTATAAGTCAACAAGGAACATAACTCCGGTTAAAATAGGGCGACGGAACCCAAATTCGAACTTGACCTGTATTTTTAAATGCGTAATCCATTTACCAAATTTGAAAAGAATCAGAAAACTAAAACTAAAGTTATCACCGGGACACCAAAATAATTCGCTAATTCTAAGTCGACAAGGACTATAACTCTGGCAAAAATTGGCAGACCGAATCCAAATTCGAACTTGACCTTTCATGTGGCTAATCCACACACAAATTTGAAGATAGTCAGACAACTAAAATTAAAGTTATTATCCAGAAACCACAATAATTGGCAAATTCTAAGGCGACAAGGACCATAACTGAAGCAAAAATTTGTTGGTGGAACCCAAATTGGAACTTGACCTGTATTTTAGTAAACTCATACCAAATTTCATTCCATTCAGTTCAGACTTCCTAAAGTTATATATCATCCGGAACGAAAGATCGAACAGACAATGATAACATCGCGGAGTAATTTTGTGCAACAAACTTCATGACAACAACCTCATAAATAGTAGCGACGACAAAGTTGTAAAAAATAATGTTAAAATTTGTGTTCATATATAGCTGCCTGGTGATAAAGACGCAGGAACTCTCTGTAAATTGCATAAGGCAATATGGTGGAGACATTATTCCAAATTTACTACATTGTAAATGAAACTTCATGTTTGTTTCAACAAAAGCTGCAAGTAGAATGGTGACTAGCACTCAATAAGATATAGAAGTGATAGTTTAGATATATATGACACCATTACACCGAAAATTATGATGATTTGTTTCGTCGCAACACTTCTCCGGGACTTGGGTATGGTCGCTGCTGAAACAATGGACCATTAGCGGTAACATCAACGCCAGTCTTAGCATCACCGCGAGATTCCAAACCACTGTGCCAGTCCCCTCTGCAAAACAAATAAAATTAAAGATGTGTTAAGGGTTCTAGACCTTCAGGTACAGCAATGACATACAAAAACTACATTAACTTTCTGTTTCTGCTTTATTTCATTGAAAAAAATGTTGAAAACCAAATATGACGTACCAAGAGTGTACCAACAGAGAATACTCTATCTTGTTAGCCCCCGCAATCAAGGATCAGCTAAGAGATTTAATGTGAATTATGATAAAAATAATCCACTTTATTTTGCCATTATATAGAGAGTAATCAATTGGTTCCAAGAATTAAGTTAAACAAGAGGTACGCTGTCGCGTGGCATTTGCCCCCGACCGTAGCAATTCGGATTACGCATGGACGAAACTGAGGATATCTGAGGAGGTCTATATGACCATTCCAAAAGAAGTTCGTACAGAAATGTTGACTAAAAACCCCGGGAACGCAAACCGGAAAGAAATATGGTGAGTATTGGTGATGTGTATGCTGGTTTAATATTTGAAGTTTTTATGGCTAGCATGTATTGAGGTACATAATACTTATTCAGATACGGCAGAATAAATAATTCTAGACTTTCTATGAAGATCATTATATATATCTTTTCGTTTCGATTGTATTGACGTTCCGTATTTTTATTTGAGTAATTGAACCGGATATTTAGGTGACACTCGAGAGTTTCGAATGATCAGTAGGGGTAAATTTCTTAGAATAGAGTACCAGTGTTTTCTGTCACCATGGGTGTGGTATGTTTATTGAGAGAAGGTTAGTTATGAAGTTGTGGATTTTTAGAGGATGTCTTTGAGTTTTGAAAAATATTGTTCCAGGTGACCTTGACCCCACCAGTATGAAGTAGTAGCGATTTCTGCGAAACAGTGGCTCCAGACACCAGCGTGACGTTTTAGCACCTAAAATTGCAGCGTTCTGTTTAGATACTTAACCCTTTACCCAACAAACCGGGCAAAACCGGCCAAATAAAGCTTCAACAGCCTAAAATATCTTCGGCCTGTCTCAATAGAACCATACAAATATGGATATCATTGGAACCGGCTCATTGACACATTGTGATAGTTACAGTTATGCCATGTGCCAATGCATTCTCTTATATATGCGAGTCGACCATATATAAGAGAATGCATTGGCCTAAAAAAAAAAAATTTAACACTTTTTACCATTTTTTATTACATTCTTTAACAATTTTATAATTTTTAATGTGTTAAGCCAATGCATTCTCTTATATATGCGAGGCGACCTATGGTCGACTCGCATATATAAGAGAATGCATTGGCACATGGCCGTTCTGTTGGGTAAAGGGTCAAAGACCGATTTCGGGGCTGAAAAATTTCCAGCAAGTCGTGTATGCTCTGATCGATGGAATAATCGTTTAAACGCCAAACGACCTAGAAACACCTATTTGGAAACACATGTCATACGTCAATCAACCGAGATGATGGCCAAAATGGTGCATGCAGTTAAAAACAAAATATTTCATGTATATTATATAGTTTATTTAATTCAGGCTCAAATGGCCCATATGATAGAAATATCAATTATATGTAATACAGAATGTCTTTCCAATGTTTGAAAAGATAAGTTCTTTCTTATCAACATAGGAACAGAGCTCACAGCATTCCTGGCGTACATCCCACTTGCGCTACATCTCCATTCATATGCCATAAACTTCCTATAGGCATTGTTATAACATACAATTATGGGTGAAATTTTCCCACAAAGTGCAGCTGCAAAATACAACAATATAATGATGAAATATACGATGAAAAAGATGGCGTTTTACATCAAATGAGCACTTGTAAAAAAATTCATGTGGATATTGGAACGGGAACAAATTATTCTATATTGCCTCATAATATCATCATCAAACGAACGCGATTTGATTGATTGATTTTATTTGGCACAGGGTACCAGGGATAACACAAGAAAGTCTAGCACGCGCCGTTAGGGAGAGTCGTTTCTTGAAGTATCCATCCAGGCACACTATCTGACTCAGACAGGCACACTCATCCAGTTTTGCGATTTTTTTCGATCCACCGGGATTCGAACTGACGGTGTCTGTCACTGGTGCAGAAGGGTTATTTCACTTTACCGATTGCGCTAACGGAGCTCTCTATAATGATGTTGACGGCTAAATATGGGGAATTTACTTGTACGTATGTGTCAGTAAATATTAAATTGAGTACCGGTATATTACTGACCCCCCCCCCCCCCCCCGCATTAATAGTTACTTGTTATGTAAATTGTTTATCCTCATGCAACGTCACGTCAAATGCGTTGCATGTATACCTTGGTTAATAAACTGCTTTACTCGTATTTAAATGAGGGGAAAAATAGTTGGACTCAAGTTTATCTAAACTACAGTCCATAGGTAAAACATAGGTTCGAACGGAAGCAATTGATTTTTAAATTGATTTCAGTTTTGTCATCATTCTGCTTTTCTAATAAATTGGTTATTGTAAACGTCATCCAATTAGAAAATTATAAGTGGGTTATAAGTGGCACTTTTTGATACATTGTGCGCTATAACTGGGCGAGGCACATTTTGTACATTGTGCGTTATAAGTGAGCGTGGCACTTTTTGGTACAGTGTGCGTAATAAGTGGGCGTTTCCAAAGTCGGCAATGACAAAAAACAGTTTTCAGCGCCTTGCTTCGCTCGGACTGCGTAATGAAGATGCGCAAACATTGACTCTCAAAGTAACCCGACCAACGGAGAGATAGCGTGCGGATGGGTTCAGACTTTTGGAAAATTCCTCCGTAAATGGCTGTATTTGAGTGCGGCATCACTAAGCTATTTTTGGTATCGTATGTTGGCGGACGACAAAAATGTTTTTTCAGCGCCTCGCTTCGCTCGGACTATGCAGTGTAGATGCGCAAACTTTGACCGCACTTTCAGCGCACACTGTACCGAAAAGTTTACCAAAAAGTGTCACGCCCACTTTTAGCGCACGCTGTTCCAAAAAGTGTACAAAAAAGTGCCATGCCCACTTTCAGCGCACACTGTACCAAAAAGTGTACCAAAAAGTGCCACGCCCACTTTTAGCGCACACTGAACCAAAAAGTGTACCAAAAAATGTTACCAAAAGTGCCACGCTCACTTTCAGAGCACACTGTACCAAAAAGTGTACCAAAAAGTGCCACGCCCACTTTCAGCGCACACTGTACCAAAAAGTGTACCAAAAAGCGTACCAAAAAGTGCCACGCCCACTTTCAGCGCACACTGTACCAAAAAGTGTACAAAAAAGCGTACCAAAAAGTGCCACGCCCACTTTCAGCGCACGCTGTACCAAAAATTGTACCAAAAAGTGACACCCACTTTTAGCGCACACTGTACCAAAAAATGCCACGCCCACTTATAGCGTACGCTGTACAAAAAATAGTACCAAAAAGTGCCACGTCCACTTTCAGCGCACACTGTACCAAAAGTGTACAAAAAAGTGCCACGCCCACTTTTAGCGTACACTGTACCAAAAGGTGTACCAAAAAGCGTACCAAAAAGTGCCACACACACTTTTAGCGCATACTGTACCAAAAAGTGTACCAAAAAGCGTACCAAAAAGTGCCACGCCCACTTTCAGCGCACACTGTACCAAAAAGTGTACCAAAAAGTGCCACGCCCACTTATAGCGTACGCTGTACAAAAAATAGTACCAAAAAGTGCCACGCCCACTTTCAGCGCACACTGTACCAAAAGTGTACCAAAAAGTGCCATCGATGCGATTAGCCCGAGATAAAGGGGCTAACAGAGTGTGGGCCCAAGCAAAACACAAAGCTGTCTCCACAAACAGTTATTCTCACAGTGAATGATTACAAAGCCCAGCTTATTGACATGATTGTTAGTGATTTCCAGGTAAACCGGGAATGTTTTCACAAAACAAATCAACGACTCCTAGTGAAGGGAGAGGGTCCTATTCCTGTTGAAATAAATAAGGTCATATTTATGAAGACGCTTGATCTAAGATCGACCCAGAGAAGGAGATACTCTTATTGTCCTACATGTTTCGTTTGTAGCAGCCCAAACGTCGTTAGTTATGACAGATGACATCGATATATTTGTAATGTTGCTCCATTTTCTTTATCACTCTGATTTATCCGACCAGATACTGATGGTCGCATCCACAAAAGGACGAAAAACAATAATCACAAATGAATTGCTTAAAGCTCGTATGAATATCACCCATGACATGTTAGCAATGCATTGACTTACAGGGTGTGATACCGTCGCGGCTGTACATTGAATAGGAAAATATACTGCACTTAACATTCTCAAAGTTTGAAATCACACTCTGAGATATTATCTGTTACAATAGACAGAGTTGAAGACGACGCTAGACCAGTGCTTTTGGATTGTTAGGGACAACAAAAACCAGAGGCTCGATGGAAAATATGGTAAAACAGTCGGCCGTAGCATGGCTGCAGTGCCAAAACTGAGTTATCTAACCCCAACCGACGAAGCGTTAATTGAAAGTATTAAACCCGCCCACTTACAAGTATGTGTATGGTGACATGCGCTTGACGACGCACTTCCTGAGCTCAATCTATCTTATTACGGCTGGTCGAGAGAGGACGGGTTGTTCGTCCTAACCGCCGTTCCAACTGGGTAGCCACTGGTTCCGGAGACGATACTCAAATTCATGGGATGGCGTTGTACTTCAAATGCTCCTTGTATGGTCAAACGTTATGTATGTAGGCACGTGGGTTTAACTTGCACGACGTGATGTTCGTGTGAGGCGGGCAGTAGGTTATGAACGAGCTGATACATCGACCTTGCGAGGATGATACTGATGACATACACTAACATTTCTAGGTACATTAATTCTTTAATTTACCAATATTTATTTGCATATGCCCATATAAATCATTTGTTTCTCTCCTAATAACATTTTGTTATAAAATAACGAGAAAACGTTATCTATTGAAAGCACTGTCTTGATAGTCCTGCAACAGTTATGGGAAGAATGAGAGTGGCCATTTTGGCAGCCATCTTGAATATTTGTCATTGATTTTGTCCTGTTCATTTTATTTGTCACTTTATATCATAATACACGTATTCTATCACATCATTAATGTCATAAATAGTGTTATTGATACGGAATTGCAGCTGACATGGTCGAGATATACAAACAATTTACGAATTTTGGGTACTCAGTGGCCATCTTGAATAAAAAAAGTTCCGCAAAGGTTACACATCCACATCAACTGGGATATCAATAAAGATACCCCAGTGATAAATTATCAACAGAGAAAAAAACTTTATCAGAGAATTTTGGGTCACACCCCAGTTCTGCTGGACTATGGGTACCTGGGCCCCGGAGATAAGTTATGCATTTTTCGGAAAGGTGTCAACTGTCAAGGGGGTCGTCTCGCCATCCCGGATATCAATGCAAGCGAGGGCAATTCCAGGGTAAAGGTAGACTTCAATCACAGGGGCCTGCATGTAACACGCTCAGCTGCCCGGCCTCCCTTATACGTGTCTGCTTTACATTAATAGTTTTATTATAAGGACATAATACTTTAAACGTAAAGCATGCACGTAGATTGGGCATATTGGGGCAGTGCAAAGGTGGGGGGGGGGGGGTCGGGTAGTGGAGCGTTATACAGTAATGCTCTAATTAATCAACCTCTTAACCACAGCAGAATTATGGGTAACTTTTCAGGATTTAGTCGGAAATATGGCTTGTTGCCATTCATCGGAAAGCTCTCCCCGAGAGGTCCCCAGAGGGTGAATTTAAAGTAATATGCCCATATAAGTTCTCCCATAGTAGATGAGGCCATGGAGAATGAGGTCCCCAGAGGGTGAATTTGGTGATGCTTTGTCCCATAGTCTAGTGGTGGAGGTAGAGTAGGCCATGTACGGGAACAATCAAGAGTCCAGAAGATTTGATAACTTTTATATTTTAAATAAGCCTCTGTCGGTAAGCACTATGTTGGTGGTAGCAAGGTTTGAGGAGAAGTGAAATTCCCTCTCTCTCGAATGGGTAGTTATTTTCTAGTGTTTTGGTATCATGTGTCCATATAAGGTCTGAGGTATCATGATATCCATGTTATCTATACATTCACTATAGCGTATATCACACTATTGTTACTGGATTATTATATTCTTCCACTCATACCTGTGTTGTACAATGAGTGCAACCAATCATCAGCAATTAAGGTATGATCTTGTTAATTATGTGTGTACGCTCGTATGCATCGTATTATATATCTCTCCTGTACAATCGTGCTTACCACTATACAATTAACCCCATTAATACAAACAATGGGGAATGGAAGATTATCCCAGATCCGGGAACACATCAAACTCTATCTACTATTTTATGTACTATCGGACACTAGACCTCAATTGGGGACCTCATTCTGCATATGACAGGCACCTTATTCTCAAGCCTGATTGTGGTGGTGATGTACCTGGAGTTGGGTTAACCATTTGAGTGCCAGGGGCCGATCTCATCGGACCAAAACCTACAAAATAAGTCTGTTAAAGAATATAAGAATAAATTATTAAAATTGTAAAAAATAAAAAAATATTTTATTTTTTTTTTTGGCCAATGCATTCCCTTATATATGCGAGGCGACCTATGGTCGACTCGCATATATAAGAGAATGCATTGGCACAGGGCATAACTGTAACTACCACAATGTGGTCAAGGAGCCGGTTCCAATGATATCCATATTTGTATGGTTCTATTGAGACAGAATATAAGAATAAATTATTAAAATTGTAAAATATTGTTAGGCCAATGCATTCTCTTATATATGCGAGGCGACCTATGGTCGACTCGCATATATAAGAGAATGCATTGGCACAGGGTATATGGGTTGATACAAAAATCGACCTGGCACTCAAAGGGTTAAACTTAGGATGAAATAGAATTCGGCAAAAATCGCAAAATAAGCCTGGAAACAAATAAGATACATTTACATTTGTGAACATGTTTATTCACCATCACAAGACAAAGAGACACCAATATATACAATACTGTCTGTTATATACAATAAATGGGACAATTTAGATGACAAAAAAATAAGAGACACACTATACAAGCTAACAATAAACATAACAGTGATGATAGATTCACAACATCGTACCAACCTGAGTAAATAATTAAATCAACTTCAAATATTATTTAATGATGGTCTATCTCTTCCTAACAATTTTATATAGTGTATGGGGTATCTACCTACAGTAATGCCCTAAGTAATCGACTTCTTAACCACAGCAGAATTATGGGTAACTTTTCAGGATTTTGTTGGAAATATGGCTTGTTGCCATTCATCGGGAAAGCTCTCAGTGAGAGCTTTCCGATGAATGGCAACAAGCCATATTTCCGACAAAATCATGAAAAGTTACCCATAATTCTGATGTGGTTAAGGAGTTGATTACTTAGGGCATTACTGTATATAAAAGCCAAGTGTTTGTGTCTGTAACTTTGTCATGATGTTCTCACATCTATAAATATATCACCATCATGTCCACTTGGGCCCAAATTTTTACCATGTACTACTATTAGAATACTACATGCAAAATTTCAGGCCAATTGGTGCAAGACGTCCTGAGATACAATGCATTTCCCAAATTTCTTAGAATAGAGTACCAGTGTTTTCTGTCACCATGGGTGTGGTATGTTTATTGAGAGAAGGTTAGTTATGAAGTTGTGGATTTTTAGAGGATGTCTTTGAGTTTTGAAAAATATTGTTCCAGGTGACCTTGACCCCACCAGTATGAAGTAGTAGCGATTTCTGCGAAACAGTGGCTCCAGACACCAGCGTGACGTTTTAGCACCTAAAATTGCAGCGTTCTGTTTAGATACTTAACCCTTTACCCAACAAACCGGGCAAAACCGGCCAAATAAAGCTTCAACAGCCTAAAATATCTTCGGCCTGTCTCAATAGAACCATACAAATATGGATATCATTGGAACCGGCTCATTGACACATTGTGATAGTTACAGTTATGCCATGTGCCAATGCATTCTCTTATATATGCGAGTCGACCATATATAAGAGAATGCATTGGCCTAAAAAAAAAAAATTTAACACTTTTTACCATTTTTTATTACATTCTTTAACAATTTTATAATTTTTAATGTGTTAAGCCAATGCATTCTCTTATATATGCGAGGCGACCTATGGTCGACTCGCATATATAAGAGAATGCATTGGCACATGGCCGTTCTGTTGGGTAAAGGGTCAAAGACCGATTTCGGGGCTGAAAAATTTCCAGCAAGTCGTGTATGCTCTGATCGATGGAATAATCGTTTAAACGCCAAACGACCTAGAAACACCTATTTGGAAACACATGTCATACGTCAATCAACCGAGATGATGGCCAAAATGGTGCATGCAGTTAAAAACAAAATATTTCATGTATATTATATAGTTTATTTAATTCAGGCTCAAATGGCCCATATGATAGAAATATCAATTATATGTAATACAGAATGTCTTTCCAATGTTTGAAAAGATAAGTTCTTTCTTATCAACATAGGAACAGAGCTCACAGCATTCCTGGCGTACATCCCACTTGCGCTACATCTCCATTCATATGCCATAAACTTCCTATAGGCATTGTTATAACATACAATTATGGGTGAAATTTTCCCACAAAGTGCAGCTGCAAAATACAACAATATAATGATGAAATATACGATGAAAAAGATGGCGTTTTACATCAAATGAGCACTTGTAAAAAAATTCATGTGGATATTGGAACGGGAACAAATTATTCTATATTGCCTCATAATATCATCATCAAACGAACGCGATTTGATTGATTGATTTTATTTGGCACAGGGTACCAGGGATAACACAAGAAAGTCTAGCACGCGCCGTTAGGGAGAGTCGTTTCTTGAAGTATCCATCCAGGCACACTATCTGACTCAGACAGGCACACTCATCCAGTTTTGCGATTTTTTTCGATCCACCGGGATTCGAACTGACGGCGCGCACCTGGTCGTTCGTAGAGCAATTGTCTGTCACTGGTGCAGAAGGGTTATTTCACTTTACCGATTGCGCTAACGGAGCTCTCTATAATGATGTTGACGGCTAAATATGGGGAATTTACTTGTACGTATGTGTCAGTAAATATTAAATTGAGTACCGGTATATTACTGACCCCCCCCCCCGCATTAATAGTTACTTGTTATGTAAATTGTTTATCCTCATGCAACGTCACGTCAAATGCGTTGCATGTATACCTTGGTTAATAAACTGCTTTACTCGTATTTAAATGAGGGGAAAAATAGTTGGACTCAAGTTTATCTAAACTACAGTCCATAGGTAAAACATAGGTTCGAACGGAAGCAATTGATTTTTAAATTGATTTCAGTTTTGTCATCATTCTGCTTTTCTAATAAATTGGTTATTGTAAACGTCATCCAATTAGAAAATTATAAGTGGGTTATAAGTGGCACTTTTTGATACATTGTGCGCTATAACTGGGCGAGGCACATTTTGTACATTGTGCGTTATAAGTGAGCGTGGCACTTTTTGGTACAGTGTGCGTAATAAGTGGGCGTTTCCAAAGTCGGCAATGACAAAAAACAGTTTTCAGCGCCTTGCTTCGCTCGGACTGCGTAATGAAGATGCGCAAACATTGACTCTCAAAGTAACCCGACCAACGGAGAGATAGCGTGCGGATGGGTTCAGACTTTTGGAAAATTCCTCCGTAAATGGCTGTATTTGAGTGCGGCATCACTAAGCTATTTTTGGTATCGTATGTTGGCGGACGACAAAAATGTTTTTTCAGCGCCTCGCTTCGCTCGGACTATGCAGTGTAGATGCGCAAACTTTGACCGCACTTTCAGCGCACACTGTACCAAAAAGTTTACCAAAAAGTGTCACGCCCACTTTTAGCGCACGCTGTTCCAAAAAGTGTACAAAAAAGTGCCATGCCCACTTTCAGCGCACACTGTACCAAAAAGTGTACCAAAAAGTGCCACGCCCACTTTTAGCGCACACTGAACCAAAAAGTGTACCAAAAAATGTTACCAAAAGTGCCACGCTCACTTTCAGAGCACACTGTACCAAAAAGTGTACCAAAAAGTGCCACGCCCACTTTCAGCGCACACTGTACCAAAAAGTGTACCAAAAAGCGTACCAAAAAGTGCCACGCCCACTTTCAGCGCACACTGTACCAAAAAGTGTACAAAAAAGCGTACCAAAAAGTGCCACGCCCACTTTCAGCGCACGCTGTACCAAAAATTGTACCAAAAAGTGACACCCACTTTTAGCGCACACTGTACCAAAAAATGCCACGCCCACTTATAGCGTACGCTGTACAAAAAATAGTACCAAAAAGTGCCACGTCCACTTTCAGCGCACACTGTACCAAAAGTGTACAAAACAGTGCCACGCCCACTTTTAGCGTACACTGTACCAAAAGGTGTACCAAAAAGCGTACCAAAAAGTGCCACACACACTTTTAGCGCATACTGTACCAAAAAGTGTACCAAAAAGCGTACCAAAAAGTGCCACGCCCACTTTCAGCGCACACTGTACCAAAAAGTGTACCAAAAAGTGCCACGCCCACTTATAGCGTACGCTGTACAAAAAATAGTACCAAAAAGTGCCACGCCCACTTTCAGCGCACACTGTACCAAAAGTGTACCAAAAAGTGCCATCGATGCGATTAGCCCGAGATAAAGGGGCTAACAGAGTGTGGGCCCAAGCAAAACACAAAGCTGTCTCCACAAACAGTTATTCTCACAGTGAATGATTACAAAGCCCAGCTTATTGACATGATTGTTAGTGATTTCCAGGTAAACCGGGAATGTTTTCACAAAACAAATCAACGACTCCTAGTGAAGGGAGAGGGTCCTATTCCTGTTGAAATAAATAAGGTCATATTTATGAAGACGCTTGATCTAAGATCGACCCAGAGAAGGAGATACTCTTATTGTCCTACATGTTTCGTTTGTAGCAGCCCAAACGTCGTTAGTTATGACAGATGACATCGATATATTTGTAATGTTGCTCCATTTTCTTTATCACTCTGATTTATCCGACCAGATACTGATGGTCGCATCCACAAAAGGACGAAAAACAATAATCACAAATGAATTGCTTAAAGCTCGTATGAATATCACCCATGACATGTTAGCAATGCATTGACTTACAGGGTGTGATACCGTCGCGGCTGTACATTGAATAGGAAAATATACTGCACTTAACATTCTCAAAGTTTGAAATCACACTCTGAGATATTATCTGTTACAATAGACAGAGTTGAAGACGACGCTAGACCAGTGCTTTTGGATTGTTAGGGACAACAAAAACCAGAGGCTCGATGGAAAATATGGTAAAACAGTCGGCCGTAGCATGGCTGCAGTGCCAAAACTGAGTTATCTAACCCCAACCGACGAAGCGTTAATTGAAAGTATTAAACCCGCCCACTTACAAGTATGTGTATGGTGACATGCGCTTGACGACGCACTTCCTGAGCTCAATCTATCTTATTACGGCTGGTCGAGAGAGGACGGGTTGTTCGTCCTAACCGCCGTTCCAACTGGGTAGCCACTGGTTCCGGAGACGATACTCAAATTCATGGGATGGCGTTGTACTTCAAATGCTCCTTGTATGGTCAAACGTTATGTATGTAGGCACGTGGGTTTAACTTGCACGACGTGATGTTCGTGTGAGGCGGGCAGTAGGTTATGAACGAGCTGATACATCGACCTTGCGAGGATGATACTGATGACATACACTAACATTTCTAGGTACATTAATTCTTTAATTTACCAATATTTATTTGCATATGCCCATATAAATCATTTGTTTCTCTCCTAATAACATTTTGTTATAAAATAACGAGAAAACGTTATCTATTGAAAGCACTGTCTTGATAGTCCTGCAACAGTTATGGGAAGAATGAGAGTGGCCATTTTGGCAGCCATCTTGAATATTTGTCATTGATTTTGTCCTGTTCATTTTATTTGTCACTTTATATCATAATACACGTATTCTATCACATCATTAATGTCATAAATAGTGTTATTGATACGGAATTGCAGCTGACATGGTCGAGATATACAAACAATTTACGAATTTTGGGTACTCAGTGGCCATCTTGAATAAAAAAAGTTCCGCAAAGGTTACACATCCACATCAACTGGGATATCAATAAAGATACCCCAGTGATAAATTATCAACAGAGAAAAAAACTTTATCAGAGAATTTTGGGTCACACCCCAGTTCTGCTGGACTATGGGTACCTGGGCCCCGGAGATAAGTTATGCATTTTTCGGAAAGGTGTCAACTGTCAAGGGGGTCGTCTCGCCATCCCGGATATCAATGCAAGCGAGGGCAATTCCAGGGTAAAGGTAGACTTCAATCACAGGGGCCTGCATGTAACACGCTCAGCTGCCCGGCCTCCCTTATACGTGTCTGCTTTACATTAATAGTTTTATTATAAGGACATAATACTTTAAACGTAAAGCATGCACGTAGATTGGGCATATTGGGGCAGTGCAAAGGTGGGGGGGGGGGGGTCGGGTAGTGGAGCGTTATACAGTAATGCTCTAATTAATCAACCTCTTAACCACAGCAGAATTATGGGTAACTTTTCAGGATTTAGTCGGAAATATGGCTTGTTGCCATTCATCGGAAAGCTCTCCCCGAGAGGTCCCCAGAGGGTGAATTTAAAGTAATATGCCCATATAAGTTCTCCCATAGTAGATGAGGCCATGGAGAATGAGGTCCCCAGAGGGTGAATTTGGTGATGCTTTGTCCCATAGTCTAGTGGTGGAGGTAGAGTAGGCCATGTACGGGAACAATCAAGAGTCCAGAAGATTTGATAACTTTTATATTTTAAATAAGCCTCTGTCGGTAAGCACTATGTTGGTGGTAGCAAGGTTTGAGGAGAAGTGAAATTCCCTCTCTCTCGAATGGGTAGTTATTTTCTAGTGTTTTGGTATCATGTGTCCATATAAGGTCTGACGTATCATGATATCCATGTTATCTATACATTCACTATAGCGTATATCACACTATTGTTACTGGATTATTATATTCTTCCACTCATACCTGTGTTGTACAATGAGTGCAACCAATCATCAGCAATTAAGGTATGATCTTGTTAATTATGTGTGTACGCTCGTATGCATCGTATTATATATCTCTCCTGTACAATCGTGCTTACCACTATACAATTAACCCCATTAATACAAACAATGGGGAATGGAAGATTATCCCAGATCCGGGAACACATCAAACTCTATCTACTATTTTATGTACTATCGGACACTAGACCTCAATTGGGGACCTCATTCTGCATATGACAGGCACCTTATTCTTAAGCCTGATTGTGGTGGTGATGTACCTGGAGTTGGGTTAACCATTTGAGTGCCAGGGGCCGATCTCATCGGACCAAAACCTACAAAATAAGTCTGTTAAAGAATATAAGAATAAATTATTAAAATTGTAAAAAATAAAAAAATAATTTTTTTTTTTTTTTGGCCAATGCATTCCCTTATATATGCGAGGCGACCTATGGTCGACTCGCATATATAAGAGAATGCATTGGCACAGGGCATAACTGTAACTACCACAATGTGGTCAAGGAGCCGGTTCCAATGATATCCATATTTGTATGGTTCTATTGAGACAGAATATAAGAATAAATTATTAAAATTGTAAAATATTGTTAGGCCAATGCATTCTCTTATATATGCGAGGCGACCTATGGTCGACTCGCATATATAAGAGAATGCATTGGCACAGGGTATATGGGTTGATACAAAAATCGACCTGGCACTCAAAGGGTTAAACTTAGGATGAAATAGAATTCGGCAAAAATCGCAAAATAAGCCTGGAAACAAATAAGATACATTTACATTTGTGAACATGTTTATTCACCATCACAAGACAAAGAGACACCAATATATACAATACTGTCTGTTATATACAATAAATGGGACAATTTAGATGACAAAAAAATAAGAGACACACTATACAAGCTAACAATAAACATAACAGTGATGATAGATTCACAACATCGTACCAACCTGAGTAAATAATTAAATCAACTTCAAATATTATTTAATGATGGTCTATCTCTTCCTAACAATTTTATATAGTGTATGGGGTATCTACCTACAGTAATGCCCTAAGTAATCGACTTCTTAACCACAGCAGAATTATGGGTAACTTTTCAGGATTTTGTTGGAAATATGGCTTGTTGCCATTCATCGGGAAAGCTCTCAGTGAGAGCTTTCCGATGAATGGCAACAAGCCATATTTCCGACAAAATCATGAAAAGTTACCCATAATTCTGATGTGGTTAAGGAGTTGATTACTTAGGGCATTACTGTATATAAAAGCCAAGTGTTTGTGTCTGTAACTTTGTCATGATGTTCTCACATCTATAAATATATCACCATCATGTCCACTTGGGCCCAAATTTTTACCATGTACTACTATTAGAATACTACATGCAAAATTTCAGGCCAATTGGTGCAAGACGTCCTGAGATACAATGCATTTCCCAAATTTCTTAGAATAGAGTACCAGTGTTTTCTGTCACCATGGGTGTGGTATGTTTATTGAGAGAAGGTTAGTTATGAAGTTGTGGATTTTTAGAGGATGTCTTTGAGTTTTGAAAAATATTGTTCCAGGTGACCTTGACCCCACCAGTATGAAGTAGTAGCGATTTCTGCGAAACAGTGGCTCCAGACACCAGCGTGACGTTTTAGCACCTAAAATTGCAGCGTTCTGTTTAGATACTTAACCCTTTACCCAACAAACCGGGCAAAACCGGCCAAATAAAGCTTCAACAGCCTAAAATATCTTCGGCCTGTCTCAATAGAACCATACAAATATGGATATCATTGGAACCGGCTCATTGACACATTGTGATAGTTACAGTTATGCCATGTGCCAATGCATTCTCTTATATATGCGAGTCGACCATATATAAGAGAATGCATTGGCCTAAAAAAAAAAAAATTAACACTTTTTACCATTTTTTATTACATTCTTTAACAATTTTATAATTTTTAATGTGTTAAGCCAATGCATTCTCTTATATATGCGAGGCGACCTATGGTCGACTCGCATATATAAGAGAATGCATTGGCACATGGCCGTTCTGTTGGGTAAAGGGTCAAAGACCGATTTCGGGGCTGAAAAATTTCCAGCAAGTCGTGTATGCTCTGATCGATGGAATAATCGTTTAAACGCCAAACGACCTAGAAACACCTATTTGGAAACACATGTCATACGTCAATCAACCGAGATGATGGCCAAAATGGTGCATGCAGTTAAAAACAAAATATTTCATGTATATTATATAGTTTATTTAATTCAGGCTCAAATGGCCCATATGATAGAAATATCAATTATATGTAATACAGAATGTCTTTCCAATGTTTGAAAAGATAAGTTCTTTCTTATCAACATAGGAACAGAGCTCACAGCATTCCTGGCGTACATCCCACTTGCGCTACATCTCCATTCATATGCCATAAACTTCCTATAGGCATTGTTATAACATACAATTATGGGTGAAATTTTCCCACAAAGTGCAGCTGCAAAATACAACAATATAATGATGAAATATACGATGAAAAAGATGGCGTTTTACATCAAATGAGCACTTGTAAAAAAATTCATGTGGATATTGGAACGGGAACAAATTATTCTATATTGCCTCATAATATCATCATCAAACGAACGCGATTTGATTGATTGATTTTATTTGGCACAGGGTACCAGGGATAACACAAGAAAGTCTAGCACGCGCCGTTAGGGAGAGTCGTTTCTTGAAGTATCCATCCAGGCACACTATCTGACTCAGACAGGCACACTCATCCAGTTTTGCGATTTTTTTCGATCCACCGGGATTCGAACTGACGGCGCGCACCTGGTCGTTCGTAGAGCAATTGTCTGTCACTGGTGCAGAAGGGTTATTTCACTTTACCGATTGCGCTAACGGAGCTCTCTATAATGATGTTGACGGCTAAATATGGGGAATTTACTTGTACGTATGTGTCAGTAAATATTAAATTGAGTACCGGTATATTACTGACCCCCCCCCCCCCGCATTAATAGTTACTTGTTATGTAAATTGTTTATCCTCATGCAACGTCACGTCAAATGCGTTGCATGTATACCTTGGTTAATAAACTGCTTTACTCGTATTTAAATGAGGGGAAAAATAGTTGGACTCAAGTTTATCTAAACTACAGTCCATAGGTAAAACATAGGTTCGAACGGAAGCAATTGATTTTTAAATTGATTTCAGTTTTGTCATCATTCTGCTTTTCTAATAAATTGGTTATTGTAAACGTCATCCAATTAGAAAATTATAAGTGGGTTATAAGTGGCACTTTTTGATACATTGTGCGCTATAACTGGGCGAGGCACATTTTGTACATTGTGCGTTATAAGTGAGCGTGGCACTTTTTGGTACAGTGTGCGTAATAAGTGGGCGTTTCCAAAGTCGGCAATGACAAAAAACAGTTTTCAGCGCCTTGCTTCGCTCGGACTGCGTAATGAAGATGCGCAAACATTGACTCTCAAAGTAACCCGACCAACGGAGAGATAGCGTGCGGATGGGTTCAGACTTTTGGAAAATTCCTCCGTAAATGGCTGTATTTGAGTGCGGCATCACTAAGCTATTTTTGGTATCGTATGTTGGCGGACGACAAAAATGTTTTTTCAGCGCCTCGCTTCGCTCGGACTATGCAGTGTAGATGCGCAAACTTTGACCGCACTTTCAGCGCACACTGTACCAAAAAGTTTACCAAAAAGTGTCACGCCCACTTTTAGCGCACGCTGTTCCAAAAAGTGTACAAAAAAGTGCCATGCCCACTTTCAGCGCACACTGTACCAAAAAGTGTACCAAAAAGTGCCACGCCCACTTTTAGCGCACACTGAACCAAAAAGTGTACCAAAAAATGTTACCAAAAGTGCCACGCTCACTTTCAGAGCACACTGTACCAAAAAGTGTACCAAAAAGTGCCACGCCCACTTTCAGCGCACACTGTACCAAAAAGTGTACCAAAAAGCGTACCAAAAAGTGCCACGCCCACTTTCAGCGCACACTGTACCAAAAAGTGTACAAAAAAGCGTACCAAAAAGTGCCACGCCCACTTTCAGCGCACGCTGTACCAAAAATTGTACCAAAAAGTGACACCCACTTTTAGCGCACACTGTACCAAAAAATGCCACGCCCACTTATAGCGTACGCTGTACAAAAAATAGTACCAAAAAGTGCCACGTCCACTTTCAGCGCACACTGTACCAAAAGTGTACAAAAAAGTGCCACGCCCACTTTTAGCGTACACTGTACCAAAAGGTGTACCAAAAAGCGTACCAAAAAGTGCCACACACACTTTTAGCGCATACTGTACCAAAAAGTGTACCAAAAAGCGTACCAAAAAGTGCCACGCCCACTTTCAGCGCACACTGTACCAAAAAGTGTACCAAAAAGTGCCACGCCCACTTATAGCGTACGCTGTACAAAAAATAGTACCAAAAAGTGCCACGCCCACTTTCAGCGCACACTGTACCAAAAGTGTACCAAAAAGTGCCATCGATGCGATTAGCCCGAGATAAAGGGGCTAACAGAGTGTGGGCCCAAGCAAAACACAAAGCTGTCTCCACAAACAGTTATTCTCACAGTGAATGATTACAAAGCCCAGCTTATTGACATGATTGTTAGTGATTTCCAGGTAAACCGGGAATGTTTTCACAAAACAAATCAACGACTCCTAGTGAAGGGAGAGGGTCCTATTCCTGTTGAAATAAATAAGGTCATATTTATGAAGACGCTTGATCTAAGATCGACCCAGAGAAGGAGATACTCTTATTGTCCTACATGTTTCGTTTGTAGCAGCCCAAACGTCGTTAGTTATGACAGATGACATCGATATATTTGTAATGTTGCTCCATTTTCTTTATCACTCTGATTTATCCGACCAGATACTGATGGTCGCATCCACAAAAGGACGAAAAACAATAATCACAAATGAATTGCTTAAAGCTCGTATGAATATCACCCATGACATGTTAGCAATGCATTGACTTACAGGGTGTGATACCGTCGCGGCTGTACATTGAATAGGAAAATATACTGCACTTAACATTCTCAAAGTTTGAAATCACACTCTGAGATATTATCTGTTACAATAGACAGAGTTGAAGACGACGCTAGACCAGTGCTTTTGGATTGTTAGGGACAACAAAAACCAGAGGCTCGATGGAAAATATGGTAAAACAGTCGGCCGTAGCATGGCTGCAGTGCCAAAACTGAGTTATCTAACCCCAACCGACGAAGCGTTAATTGAAAGTATTAAACCCGCCCACTTACAAGTATGTGTATGGTGACATGCGCTTGACGACGCACTTCCTGAGCTCAATCTATCTTATTACGGCTGGTCGAGAGAGGACGGGTTGTTCGTCCTAACCGCCGTTCCAACTGGGTAGCCACTGGTTCCGGAGACGATACTCAAATTCATGGGATGGCGTTGTACTTCAAATGCTCCTTGTATGGTCAAACGTTATGTATGTAGGCACGTGGGTTTAACTTGCACGACGTGATGTTCGTGTGAGGCGGGCAGTAGGTTATGAACGAGCTGATACATCGACCTTGCGAGGATGATACTGATGACATACACTAACATTTCTAGGTACATTAATTCTTTAATTTACCAATATTTATTTGCATATGCCCATATAAATCATTTGTTTCTCTCCTAATAACATTTTGTTATAAAATAACGAGAAAACGTTATCTATTGAAAGCACTGTCTTGATAGTCCTGCAACAGTTATGGGAAGAATGAGAGTGGCCATTTTGGCAGCCATCTTGAATATTTGTCATTGATTTTGTCCTGTTCATTTTATTTGTCACTTTATATCATAATACACGTATTCTATCACATCATTAATGTCATAAATAGTGTTATTGATACGGAATTGCAGCTGACATGGTCGAGATATACAAACAATTTACGAATTTTGGGTACTCAGTGGCCATCTTGAATAAAAAAAGTTCCGCAAAGGTTACACATCCACATCAACTGGGATATCAATAAAGATACCCCAGTGATAAATTATCAACAGAGAAAAAAACTTTATCAGAGAATTTTGGGTCACACCCCAGTTCTGCTGGACTATGGGTACCTGGGCCCCGGAGATAAGTTATGCATTTTTCGGAAAGGTGTCAACTGTCAAGGGGGTCGTCTCGCCATCCCGGATATCAATGCAAGCGAGGGCAATTCCAGGGTAAAGGTAGACTTCAATCACAGGGGCCTGCATGTAACACGCTCAGCTGCCCGGCCTCCCTTATACGTGTCTGCTTTACATTAATAGTTTTATTATAAGGACATAATACTTTAAACGTAAAGCATGCACGTAGATTGGGCATATTGGGGCAGTGCAAAGGTGGGGGGGGGGGTCGGGTAGTGGAGCGTTATACAGTAATGCTCTAATTAATCAACCTCTTAACCACAGCAGAATTATGGGTAACTTTTCAGGATTTAGTCGGAAATATGGCTTGTTGCCATTCATCGGAAAGCTCTCCCCGAGAGGTCCCCAGAGGGTGAATTTAAAGTAATATGCCCATATAAGTTCTCCCATAGTAGATGAGGCCATGGAGAATGAGGTCCCCAGAGGGTGAATTTGGTGATGCTTTGTCCCATAGTCTAGTGGTGGAGGTAGAGTAGGCCATGTACGGGAACAATCAAGAGTCCAGAAGATTTGATAACTTTTATATTTTAAATAAGCCTCTGTCGGTAAGCACTATGTTGGTGGTAGCAAGGTTTGAGGAGAAGTGAAATTCCCTCTCTCTCGAATGGGTAGTTATTTTCTAGTGTTTTGGTATCATGTGTCCATATAAGGTCTGAGGTATCATGATATCCATGTTATCTATACATTCACTATAGCGTATATCACACTATTGTTACTGGATTATTATATTCTTCCACTCATACCTGTGTTGTACAATGAGTGCAACCAATCATCAGCAATTAAGGTATGATCTTGTTAATTATGTGTGTACGCTCGTATGCATCGTATTATATATCTCTCCTGTACAATCGTGCTTACCACTATACAATTAACCCCATTAATACAAACAATGGGGAATGGAAGATTATCCCAGATCCGGGAACACATCAAACTCTATCTACTATTTTATGTACTATCGGACACTAGACCTCAATTGGGGACCTCATTCTGCATATGACAGGCACCTTATTCTCAAGCCTGATTGTGGTGGTGATGTACCTGGAGTTGGGTTAACCATTTGAGTGCCAGGGGCCGATCTCATCGGACCAAAACCTACAAAATAAGTCTGTTAAAGAATATAAGAATAAATTATTAAAATTGTAAAAAATAAAAAAATAATTTTTTTTTTTTTTTTGGCCAATGCATTCCCTTATATATGCGAGGCGACCTATGGTCGACTCGCATATATAAGAGAATGCATTGGCACAGGGCATAACTGTAACTACCACAATGTGGTCAAGGAGCCGGTTCCAATGATATCCATATTTGTATGGTTCTATTGAGACAGAATATAAGAATAAATTATTAAAAATTGTAAAATATTGTTAGGCCAATGCATTCTCTTATATATGCGAGGCGACCTATGGTCGACTCGCATATATAAGAGAATGCATTGGCACAGGGTATATGGGTTGATACAAAAATCGACCTGGCACTCAAAGGGTTAAACTTAGGATGAAATAGAATTCGGCAAAAATCGCAAAATAAGCCTGGAAACAAATAAGATACATTTACATTTGTGAACATGTTTATTCACCATCACAAGACAAAGAGACACCAATATATACAATACTGTCTGTTATATACAATAAATGGGACAATTTAGATGACAAAAAAATAAGAGACACACTATACAAGCTAACAATAAACATAACAGTGATGATAGATTCACAACATCGTACCAACCTGAGTAAATAATTAAATCAACTTCAAATATTATTTAATGATGGTCTATCTCTTCCTAACAATTTTATATAGTGTATGGGGTATCTACCTACAGTAATGCCCTAAGTAATCGACTTCTTAACCACAGCAGAATTATGGGTAACTTTTCAGGATTTTGTTGGAAATATGGCTTGTTGCCATTCATCGGGAAAGCTCTCAGTGAGAGCTTTCCGATGAATGGCAACAAGCCATATTTCCGACAAAATCATGAAAAGTTACCCATAATTCTGATGTGGTTAAGGAGTTGATTACTTAGGGCATTACTGTATATAAAAGCCAAGTGTTTGTGTCTGTAACTTTGTCATGATGTTCTCACATCTATAAATATATCACCATCATGTCCACTTGGGCCCAAATTTTTACCATGTACTACTATTAGAATACTACATGCAAAATTTCAGGCCAATTGGTGCAAGACGTCCTGAGATACAATGCATTTCCCAAATTTCTTAGAATAGAGTACCAGTGTTTTCTGTCACCATGGGTGTGGTATGTTTATTGAGAGAAGGTTAGTTATGAAGTTGTGGATTTTTAGAGGATGTCTTTGAGTTTTGAAAAATATTGTTCCAGGTGACCTTGACCCCACCAGTATGAAGTAGTAGCGATTTCTGCGAAACAGTGGCTCCAGACACCAGCGTGACGTTTTAGCACCTAAAATTGCAGCGTTCTGTTTAGATACTTAACCCTTTACCCAACAAACCGGGCAAAACCGGCCAAATAAAGCTTCAACAGCCTAAAATATCTTCGGCCTGTCTCAATAGAACCATACAAATATGGATATCATTGGAACCGGCTCATTGACACATTGTGATAGTTACAGTTATGCCATGTGCCAATGCATTCTCTTATATATGCGAGTCGACCATATATAAGAGAATGCATTGGCCTAAAAAAAAAAAATTTAACACTTTTTACCATTTTTTATTACATTCTTTAACAATTTTATAATTTTTAATGTGTTAAGCCAATGCATTCTCTTATATATGCGAGGCGACCTATGGTCGACTCGCATATATAAGAGAATGCATTGGCACATGGCCGTTCTGTTGGGTAAAGGGTCAAAGACCGATTTCGGGGCTGAAAAATTTCCAGCAAGTCGTGTATGCTCTGATCGATGGAATAATCGTTTAAACGCCAAACGACCTAGAAACACCTATTTGGAAACACATGTCATACGTCAATCAACCGAGATGATGGCCAAAATGGTGCATGCAGTTAAAAACAAAATATTTCATGTATATTATATAGTTTATTTAATTCAGGCTCAAATGGCCCATATGATAGAAATATCAATTATATATAATACAGAATGTCTTTCCAATGTTTGAAAAGATAAGTTCTTTCTTATCAACATAGGAACAGAGCTCACAGCATTCCTGGCGTACATCCCACTTGCGCTACATCTCCATTCATATGCCATAAACTTCCTATAGGCATTGTTATAACATACAATTATGGGTGAAATTTTCCCACAAAGTGCAGCTGCAAAATACAACAATATAATGATGAAATATACGATGAAAAAGATGGCGTTTTACATCAAATGAGCACTTGTAAAAAAATTCATGTGGATATTGGAACGGGAACAAATTATTCTATATTGCCTCATAATATCATCATCAAACGAACGCGATTTGATTGATTGATTTTATTTGGCACAGGGTACCAGGGATAACACAAGAAAGTCTAGCACGCGCCGTTAGGGAGAGTCGTTTCTTGAAGTATCCATCCAGGCACACTATCTGACTCAGACAGGCACACTCATCCAGTTTTGCGATTTTTTTCGATCCACCGGGATTCGAACTGACGGCGCGCACCTGGTCGTTCGTAGAGCAATTGTCTGTCACTGGTGCAGAAGGGTTATTTCACTTTACCGATTGCGCTAACGGAGCTCTCTATAATGATGTTGACGGCTAAATATGGGAAATTTACTTGTACGTATGTGTCAGTAAATATTAAATTGAGTACCGGTATATTACTGACCCCCCCCCCCGCATTAATAGTTACTTGTTATGTAAATTGTTTATCCTCATGCAACGTCACGTCAAATGCGTTGCATGTATACCTTGGTTAATAAACTGCTTTACTCGTATTTAAATGAGGGGAAAAATAGTTGGACTCAAGTTTATCTAAACTACAGTCCATAGGTAAAACATAGGTTCGAACGGAAGCAATTGATTTTTAAATTGATTTCAGTTTTGTCATCATTCTGCTTTTCTAATAAATTGGTTATTGTAAACGTCATCCAATTAGAAAATTATAAGTGGGTTATAAGTGGCACTTTTTGATACATTGTGCGCTATAACTGGGCGAGGCACATTTTGTACATTGTGCGTTATAAGTGAGCGTGGCACTTTTTGGTACAGTGTGCGTAATAAGTGGGCGTTTCCAAAGTCGGCAATGACAAAAAACAGTTTTCAGCGCCTTGCTTCGCTCGGACTGCGTAATGAAGATGCGCAAACATTGACTCTCAAAGTAACCCGACCAACGGAGAGATAGCGTGCGGATGGGTTCAGACTTTTGGAAAATTCCTCCGTAAATGGCTGTATTTGAGTGCGGCATCACTAAGCTATTTTTGGTATCGTATGTTGGCGGACGACAAAAATGTTTTTTCAGCGCCTCGCTTCGCTCGGACTATGCAGTGTAGATGCGCAAACTTTGACCGCACTTTCAGCGCACACTGTACCAAAAAGTTTACCAAAAAGTGTCACGCCCACTTTTAGCGCACGCTGTTCCAAAAAGTGTACAAAAAAGTGCCATGCCCACTTTCAGCGCACACTGTACCAAAAAGTGTACCAAAAAGTGCCACGCCCACTTTTAGCGCACACTGAACCAAAAAGTGTACCAAAAAATGTTACCAAAAGTGCCACGCTCACTTTCAGAGCACACTGTACCAAAAAGTGTACCAAAAAGTGCCACGCCCACTTTCAGCGCACACTGTACCAAAAAGTGTACCAAAAAGCGTACCAAAAAGTGCCACGCCCACTTTCAGCGCACACTGTACCAAAAAGTGTACAAAAAAGCGTACCAAAAAGTGCCACGCCCACTTTCAGCGCACGCTGTACCAAAAATTGTACCAAAAAGTGACACCCACTTTTAGCGCACACTGTACCAAAAAATGCCACGCCCACTTATAGCGTACGCTGTACAAAAAATAGTACCAAAAAGTGCCACGTCCACTTTCAGCGCACACTGTACCAAAAGTGTACAAAAAAGTGCCACGCCCACTTTTAGCGTACACTGTACCAAAAGGTGTACCAAAAAGCGTACCAAAAAGTGCCACACACACTTTTAGCGCATACTGTACCAAAAAGTGTACCAAAAAGCGTACCAAAAAGTGCCACGCCCACTTTCAACGCACACTGTACCAAAAAGTGTACCAAAAAGTGCCACGCCCACTTATAGCGTACGCTGTACAAAAAATAGTACCAAAAAGTGCCACGCCCACTTTCAGCGCACACTGTACCAAAAGTGTACCAAAAAGTGCCATCGATGCGATTAGCCCGAGATAAAGGGGCTAACAGAGTGTGGGCCCAAGCAAAACACAAAGCTGTCTCCACAAACAGTTATTCTCACAGTGAATGATTACAAAGCCCAGCTTATTGACATGATTGTTAGTGATTTCCAGGTAAACCGGGAATGTTTTCACAAAACAAATCAACGACTCCTAGTGAAGGGAGAGGGTCCTATTCCTGTTGAAATAAATAAGGTCATATTTATGAAGACGCTTGATCTAAGATCGACCCAGAGAAGGAGATACTCTTATTGTCCTACATGTTTCGTTTGTAGCAGCCCAAACGTCGTTAGTTATGACAGATGACATCGATATATTTGTAATGTTGCTCCATTTTCTTTATCACTCTGATTTATCCGACCAGATACTGATGGTCGCATCCACAAAAGGACGAAAAACAATAATCACAAATGAATTGCTTAAAGCTCGTATGAATATCACCCATGACATGTTAGCAATGCATTGACTTACAGGGTGTGATACCGTCGCGGCTGTACATTGAATAGGAAAATATACTGCACTTAACATTCTCAAAGTTTGAAATCACACTCTGAGATATTATCTGTTACAATAGACAGAGTTGAAGACGACGCTAGACCAGTGCTTTTGGATTGTTAGGGACAACAAAAACCAGAGGCTCGATGGAAAATATGGTAAAACAGTCGGCCGTAGCATGGCTGCAGTGCCAAAACTGAGTTATCTAACCCCAACCGACGAAGCGTTAATTGAAAGTATTAAACCCGCCCACTTACAAGTATGTGTATGGTGACATGCGCTTGACGACGCACTTCCTGAGCTCAATCTATCTTATTACGGCTGGTCGAGAGAGGACGGGTTGTTCGTCCTAACCGCCGTTCCAACTGGGTAGCCACTGGTTCCGGAGACGATACTCAAATTCATGGGATGGCGTTGTACTTCAAATGCTCCTTGTATGGTCAAACGTTATGTATGTAGGCACGTGGGTTTAACTTGCACGACGTGATGTTCGTGTGAGGCGGGCAGTAGGTTATGAACGAGCTGATACATCGACCTTGCGAGGATGATACTGATGACATACACTAACATTTCTAGGTACATTAATTCTTTAATTTACCAATATTTATTTGCATATGCCCATATAAATCATTTGTTTCTCTCCTAATAACATTTTGTTATAAAATAACGAGAAAACGTTATCTATTGAAAGCACTGTCTTGATAGTCCTGCAACAGTTATGGGAAGAATGAGAGTGGCCATTTTGGCAGCCATCTTGAATATTTGTCATTGATTTTGTCCTGTTCATTTTATTTGTCACTTTATATCATAATACACGTATTCTATCACATCATTAATGTCATAAATAGTGTTATTGATACGGAATTGCAGCTGACATGGTCGAGATATACAAACAATTTACGAATTTTGGGTACTCAGTGGCCATCTTGAATAAAAAAAGTTCCGCAAAGGTTACACATCCACATCAACTGGGATATCAATAAAGATACCCCAGTGATAAATTATCAACAGAGAAAAAAACTTTATCAGAGAATTTTGGGTCACACCCCAGTTCTGCTGGACTATGGGTACCTGGGCCCCGGAGATAAGTTATGCATTTTTCGGAAAGGTGTCAACTGTCAAGGGGGTCGTCTCGCCATCCCGGATATCAATGCAAGCGAGGGCAATTCCAGGGTAAAGGTAGACTTCAATCACAGGGGCCTGCACGTAACACGCTCAGCTGCCCGGCCTCCCTTATACGTGTCTGCTTTACATTAATAGTTTTATTATAAGGACATAATACTTTAAACGTAAAGCATGCACGTAGATTGGGCATATTGGGGCAGTGCAAAGGTGGGGGGGGGGTCGGGTAGTGGAGCGTTATACAGTAATGCTCTAATTAATCAACCTCTTAACCACAGCAGAATTATGGGTAACTTTTCAGGATTTAGTCGGAAATATGGCTTGTTGCCATTCATCGGAAAGCTCTCCCCGAGAGGTCCCCAGAGGGTGAATTTAAAGTAATATGCCCATATAAGTTCTCCCATAGTAGATGAGGCCATGGAGAATGAGGTCCCCAGAGGGTGAATTTGGTGATGCTTTGTCCCATAGTCTAGTGGTGGAGGTAGAGTAGGCCATGTACGGGAACAATCAAGAGTCCAGAAGATTTGATAACTTTTATATTTTAAATAAGCCTCTGTCGGTAAGCACTATGTTGGTGGTAGCAAGGTTTGAGGAGAAGTGAAATTCCCTCTCTCTCGAATGGGTAGTTATTTTCTAGTGTTTTGGTATCATGTGTCCATATAAGGTCTGAGGTATCATGATATCCATGTTATCTATACATTCACTATAGCGTATATCACACTATTGTTACTGGATTATTATATTCTTCCACTCATACCTGTGTTGTACAATGAGTGCAACCAATCATCAGCAATTAAGGTATGATCTTGTTAATTATGTGTGTACGCTCGTATGCATCGTATTATATATCTCTCCTGTACAATCGTGCTTACCACTATACAATTAACCCCATTAATACAAACAATGGGGAATGGAAGATTATCCCAGATCCGGGAACACATCAAACTCTATCTACTATTTTATGTACTATCGGACACTAGACCTCAATTGGGGACCTCATTCTGCATATGACAGGCACCTTATTCTCAAGCCTGATTGTGGTGGTGATGTACCTGGAGTTGGGTTAACCATTTGAGTGCCAGGGGCCGATCTCATCGGACCAAAACCTACAAAATAGGTCTGTTAAAGAATATAAGAATAAATTATTAAAATTGTAAAAAATAAAAAAATAAATTTTTATTTTTTTTGGCCAATGCATTCCCTTATATATGCGAGGCGACCTATGGTCGACTCGCATATATAAGAGAATGCATTGGCACAGGGCATAACTGTAACTACCACAATGTGGTCAAGGAGCCGGTTCCAATGATATCCATATTTGTATGGTTCTATTGAGACAGAATATAAGAATAAATTATTAAAATTGTAAAATATTGTTAGGCCAATGCATTCTCTTATATATGCGAGGCGACCTATGGTCGACTCGCATATATAAGAGAATGCATTGGCACAGGGTATATGGGTTGATACAAAAATCGACCTGGCACTCAAAGGGTTAAACTTAGGATGAAATAGAATTCGGCAAAAATCGCAAAATAAGCCTGGAAACAAATAAGATACATTTACATTTGTGAACATGTTTATTCACCATCACAAGACAAAGAGACACCAATATATACAATACTGTCTGTTATATACAATAAATGGGACAATTTAGATGACAAAAAAATAAGAGACACACTATACAAGCTAACAATAAACATAACAGTGATGATAGATTCACAACATCGTACCAACCTGAGTAAATAATTAAATCAACTTCAAATATTATTTAATGATGGTCTATCTCTTCCTAACAATTTTATATAGTGTATGGGGTATCTACCTACAGTAATGCCCTAAGTAATCGACTTCTTAACCACAGCAGAATTATGGGTAACTTTTCAGGATTTTGTTGGAAATATGGCTTGTTGCCATTCATCGGGAAAGCTCTCAGTGAGAGCTTTCCGATGAATGGCAACAAGCCATATTTCCGACAAAATCATGAAAAGTTACCCATAATTCTGATGTGGTTAAGGAGTTGATTACTTAGGGCATTACTGTATATAAAAGCCAAGTGTTTGTGTCTGTAACTTTGTCATGATGTTCTCACATCTATAAATATATCACCATCATGTCCACTTGGGCCCAAATTTTTACCATGTACTACTATTAGAATACTACATGCAAAATTTCAGGCCAATTGGTGCAAGACGTCCTGAGATACAATGCATTTCCCAAATTTCTTAGAATAGAGTACCAGTGTTTTCTGTCACCATGGGTGTGGTATGTTTATTGAGAGAAGGTTAGTTATGAAGTTGTGGATTTTTAGAGGATGTCTTTGAGTTTTGAAAAATATTGTTCCAGGTGACCTTGACCCCACCAGTATGAAGTAGTAGCGATTTCTGCGAAACAGTGGCTCCAGACACCAGCGTGACGTTTTAGCACCTAAAATTGCAGCGTTCTGTTTAGATACTTAACCCTTTACCCAACAAACCGGGCAAAACCGGCCAAATAAAGCTTCAACAGCCTAAAATATCTTCGGCCTGTCTCAATAGAACCATACAAATATGGATATCATTGGAACCGGCTCATTGACACATTGTGATAGTTACAGTTATGCCATGTGCCAATGCATTCTCTTATATATGCGAGTCGACCATATATAAGAGAATGCATTGGCCTAAAAAAAAAAAATTTAACACTTTTTACCATTTTTTATTACATTCTTTAACAATTTTATAATTTTTAATGTGTTAAGCCAATGCATTCTCTTATATATGCGAGGCGACCTATGGTCGACTCGCATATATAAGAGAATGCATTGGCACATGGCCGTTCTGTTGGGTAAAGGGTCAAAGACCGATTTCGGGGCTGAAAAATTTCCAGCAAGTCGTGTATGCTCTGATCGATGGAATAATCGTTTAAACGCCAAACGACCTAGAAACACCTATTTGGAAACACATGTCATACGTCAATCAACCGAGATGATGGCCAAAATGGTGCATGCAGTTAAAAACAAAATATTTCATGTATATTATATAGTTTATTTAATTCAGGCTCAAATGGCCCATATGATAGAAATATCAATTATATGTAATACAGAATGTCTTTCCAATGTTTGAAAAGATAAGTTCTTTCTTATCAACATAGGAACAGAGCTCACAGCATTCCTGGCGTACATCCCACTTGCGCTACATCTCCATTCATATGCCATAAACTTCCTATAGGCATTGTTATAACATACAATTATGGGTGAAATTTTCCCACAAAGTGCAGCTGCAAAATACAACAATATAATGATGAAATATACGATGAAAAAGATGGCGTTTTACATCAAATGAGCACTTGTAAAAAAATTCATGTGGATATTGGAACGGGAACAAATTATTCTATATTGCCTCATAATATCATCATCAAACGAACGCGATTTGATTGATTGATTTTATTTGGCACAGGGTACCAGGGATAACACAAGAAAGTCTAGCACGCGCCGTTAGGGAGAGTCGTTTCTTGAAGTATCCATCCAGGCACACTATCTGACTCAGACAGGCACACTCATCCAGTTTTGCGATTTTTTTCGATCCACCGGGATTCGAACTGACGGCGCGCACCTGGTCGTTCGTAGAGCAATTGTCTGTCACTGGTGCAGAAGGGTTATTTCACTTTACCGATTGCGCTAACGGAGCTCTCTATAATGATGTTGACGGCTAAATATGGGGAATTTACTTGTACGTATGTGTCAGTAAATATTAAATTGAGTACCGGTATATTACTGACCCCCCCCCGCATTAATAGTTACTTGTTATGTAAATTGTTTATCCTCATGCAACGTCACGTCAAATGCGTTGCATGTATACCTTGGTTAATAAACTGCTTTACTCGTATTTAAATGAGGGGAAAAATAGTTGGACTCAAGTTTATCTAAACTACAGTCCATAGGTAAAACATAGGTTCGAACGGAAGCAATTGATTTTTAAATTGATTTCAGTTTTGTCATCATTCTGCTTTTCTAATAAATTGGTTATTGTAAACGTCATCCAATTAGAAAATTATAAGTGGGTTATAAGTGGCACTTTTTGATACATTGTGCGCTATAACTGGGCGAGGCACATTTTGTACATTGTGCGTTATAAGTGAGCGTGGCACTTTTTGGTACAGTGTGCGTAATAAGTGGGCGTTTCCAAAGTCGGCAATGACAAAAAACAGTTTTCAGCGCCTTGCTTCGCTCGGACTGCGTAATGAAGATGCGCAAACATTGACTCTCAAAGTAACCCGACCAACGGAGAGATAGCGTGCGGATGGGTTCAGACTTTTGGAAAATTCCTCCGTAAATGGCTGTATTTGAGTGCGGCATCACTAAGCTATTTTTGGTATCGTATGTTGGCGGACGACAAAAATGTTTTTTCAGCGCCTCGCTTCGCTCGGACTATGCAGTGTAGATGCGCAAACTTTGACCGCACTTTCAGCGCACACTGTACCAAAAAGTTTACCAAAAAGTGTCACGCCCACTTTTAGCGCACGCTGTTCCAAAAAGTGTACAAAAAAGTGCCATGCCCACTTTCAGCGCACACTGTACCAAAAAGTGTACCAAAAAGTGCCACGCCCACTTTTAGCGCACACTGAACCAAAAAGTGTACCAAAATTTTTTACCAAAAGTGCCACGCTCACTTTCAGAGCACACTGTACCAAAAAGTGTACCAAAAAGTGCCACGCCCACTTTCAGCGCACACTGTACCAAAAAGTGTACCAAAAAGCGTACCAAAAAGTGCCACGCCCACTTTCAGCGCACACTGTACCAAAAAGTGTACAAAAAAGCGTACCAAAAAGTGCCACGCCCACTTTCAGCGCACGCTGTACCAAAAATTGTACCAAAAAGTGACACCCACTTTTAGCGCACACTGTACCAAAAAATGCCACGCCCACTTATAGCGTACGCTGTACAAAAAATAGTACCAAAAAGTGCCACGTCCACTTTCAGCGCACACTGTACCAAAAGTGTACAAAAAAGTGCCACGCCCACTTTTAGCGTACACTGTACCAAAAGGTGTACCAAAAAGCGTACCAAAAAGTGCCACACACACTTTTAGCGCATACTGTACCAAAAAGTGTACCAAAAAGCGTACCAAAAAGTGCCACGCCCACTTTCAGCGCACACTGTACCAAAAAGTGTACCAAAAAGTGCCACGCCCACTTATAGCGTACGCTGTACAAAAAATAGTACCAAAAAGTGCCACGCCCACTTTCAGCGCACACTGTACCAAAAGTGTACCAAAAAGTGCCATCGATGCGATTAGCCCGAGATAAAGGGGCTAACAGAGTGTGGGCCCAAGCAAAACACAAAGCTGTCTCCACAAACAGTTATTCTCACAGTGAATGATTACAAAGCCCAGCTTATTGACATGATTGTTAGTGATTTCCAGGTAAACCGGGAATGTTTTCACAAAACAAATCAACGACTCCTAGTGAAGGGAGAGGGTCCTATTCCTGTTGAAATAAATAAGGTCATATTTATGAAGACGCTTGATCTAAGATCGACCCAGAGAAGGAGATACTCTTATTGTCCTACATGTTTCGTTTGTAGCAGCCCAAACGTCGTTAGTTATGACAGATGACATCGATATATTTGTAATGTTGCTCCATTTTCTTTATCACTCTGATTTATCCGACCAGATACTGATGGTCGCATCCACAAAAGGACGAAAAACAATAATCACAAATGAATTGCTTAAAGCTCGTATGAATATCACCCATGACATGTTAGCAATGCATTGACTTACAGGGTGTGATACCGTCGCGGCTGTACATTGAATAGGAAAATATACTGCACTTAACATTCTCAAAGTTTGAAATCACACTCTGAGATATTATCTGTTACAATAGACAGAGTTGAAGACGACGCTAGACCAGTGCTTTTGGATTGTTAGGGACAACAAAAACCAGAGGCTCGATGGAAAATATGGTAAAACAGTCGGCCGTAGCATGGCTGCAGTGCCAAAACTGAGTTATCTAACCCCAACCGACGAAGCGTTAATTGAAAGTATTAAACCCGCCCACTTACAAGTATGTGTATGGTGACATGCGCTTGACGACGCACTTCCTGAGCTCAATCTATCTTATTACGGCTGGTCGAGAGAGGACGGGTTGTTCGTCCTAACCGCCGTTCCAACTGGGTAGCCACTGGTTCCGGAGACGATACTCAAATTCATGGGATGGCGTTGTACTTCAAATGCTCCTTGTATGGTCAAACGTTATGTATGTAGGCACGTGGGTTTAACTTGCACGACGTGATGTTCGTGTGAGGCGGGCAGTAGGTTATGAACGAGCTGATACATCGACCTTGCGAGGATGATACTGATGACATACACTAACATTTCTAGGTACATTAATTCTTTAATTTACCAATATTTATTTGCATATGCCCATATAAATCATTTGTTTCTCTCCTAATAACATTTTGTTATAAAATAACGAGAAAACGTTATCTATTGAAAGCACTGTCTTGATAGTCCTGCAACAGTTATGGGAAGAATGAGAGTGGCCATTTTGGCAGCCATCTTGAATATTTGTCATTGATTTTGTCCTGTTCATTTTATTTGTCACTTTATATCATAATACACGTATTCTATCACATCATTAATGTCATAAATAGTGTTATTGATACGGAATTGCAGCTGACATGGTCGAGATATACAAACAATTTACGAATTTTGGGTACTCAGTGGCCATCTTGAATAAAAAAAGTTCCGCAAAGGTTACACATCCACATCAACTGGGATATCAATAAAGATACCCCAGTGATAAATTATCAACAGAGAAAAAAACTTTATCAGAGAATTTTGGGTCACACCCCAGTTCTGCTGGACTATGGGTACCTGGGCCCCGGAGATAAGTTATGCATTTTTCGGAAAGGTGTCAACTGTCAAGGGGGTCGTCTCGCCATCCCGGATATCAATGCAAGCGAGGGCAATTCCAGGGTAAAGGTAGACTTCAATCACAGGGGCCTGCATGTAACACGCTCAGCTGCCCGGCCTCCCTTATACGTGTCTGCTTTACATTAATAGTTTTATTATAAGGACATAATACTTTAAACGTAAAGCATGCACGTAGATTGGGCATATTGGGGCAGTGCAAAGGTGGGGGGGGGGTCGGGTAGTGGAGCGTTATACAGTAATGCTCTAATTAATCAACCTCTTAACCACAGCAGAATTATGGGTAACTTTTCAGGATTTAGTCGGAAATATGGCTTGTTGCCATTCATCGGAAAGCTCTCCCCGAGAGGTCCCCAGAGGGTGAATTTAAAGTAATATGCCCATATAAGTTCTCCCATAGTAGATGAGGCCATGGAGAATGAGGTCCCCAGAGGGTGAATTTGGTGATGCTTTGTCCCATAGTCTAGTGGTGGAGGTAGAGTAGGCCATGTACGGGAACAATCAAGAGTCCAGAAGATTTGATAACTTTTATATTTTAAATAAGCCTCTGTCGGTAAGCACTATGTTGGTGGTAGCAAGGTTTGAGGAGAAGTGAAATTCCCTCTCTCTCGAATGGGTAGTTATTTTCTAGTGTTTTGGTATCATGTGTCCATATAAGGTCTGAGGTATCATGATATCCATGTTATCTATACATTCACTATAGCGTATATCACACTATTGTTACTGGATTATTATATTCTTCCACTCATACCTGTGTTGTACAATGAGTGCAACCAATCATCAGCAATTAAGGTATGATCTTGTTAATTATGTGTGTACGCTCGTATGCATCGTATTATATATCTCTCCTGTACAATCGTGCTTACCACTATACAATTAACCCCATTAATACAAACAATGGGGAATGGAAGATTATCCCAGATCCGGGAACACATCAAACTCTATCTACTATTTTATGTACTATCGGACACTAGACCTCAATTGGGGACCTCATTCTGCATATGACAGGCACCTTATTCTCAAGCCTGATTGTGGTGGTGATGTACCTGGAGTTGGGTTAACCATTTGAGTGCCAGGGGCCGATCTCATCGGACCAAAACCTACAAAATAAGTCTGTTAAAGAATATAAGAATAAATTATTAAAATTGTAAAAAATAAAAAAATAATTTTTTTTTTTTTTTTGGCCAATGCATTCCCTTATATATGCGAGGCGACCTATGGTCGACTCGCATATATAAGAGAATGCATTGGCACAGGGCATAACTGTAACTACCACAATGTGGTCAAGGAGCCGGTTCCAATGATATCCATATTTGTATGGTTCTATTGAGACAGAATATAAGAATAAATTATTAAAATTGTAAAATATTGTTAGGCCAATGCATTCTCTTATATATGCGAGGCGACCTATGGTCGACTCGCATATATAAGAGAATGCATTGGCACAGGGTATATGGGTTGATACAAAAATCGACCTGGCACTCAAAGGGTTAAACTTAGGATGAAATAGAATTCGGCAAAAATCGCAAAATAAGCCTGGAAACAAATAAGATACATTTACATTTGTGAACATGTTTATTCACCATCACAAGACAAAGAGACACCAATATATACAATACTGTCTGTTATATACAATAAATGGGACAATTTAGATGACAAAAAAATAAGAGACACACTATACAAGCTAACAATAAACATAACAGTGATGATAGATTCACAACATCGTACCAACCTGAGTAAATAATTAAATCAACTTCAAATATTATTTAATGATGGTCTATCTCTTCCTAACAATTTTATATAGTGTATGGGGTATCTACCTACAGTAATGCCCTAAGTAATCGACTTCTTAACCACAGCAGAATTATGGGTAACTTTTCAGGATTTTGTTGGAAATATGGCTTGTTGCCATTCATCGGGAAAGCTCTCAGTGAGAGCTTTCCGATGAATGGCAACAAGCCATATTTCCGACAAAATCATGAAAAGTTACCCATAATTCTGATGTGGTTAAGGAGTTGATTACTTAGGGCATTACTGTATATAAAAGCCAAGTGTTTGTGTCTGTAACTTTGTCATGATGTTCTCACATCTATAAATATATCACCATCATGTCCACTTGGGCCCAAATTTTTACCATGTACTACTATTAGAATACTACATGCAAAATTTCAGGCCAATTGGTGCAAGACGTCCTGAGATACAATGCATTTCCCAAATTTCTTAGAATAGAGTACCAGTGTTTTCTGTCACCATGGGTGTGGTATGTTTATTGAGAGAAGGTTAGTTATGAAGTTGTGGATTTTTAGAGGATGTCTTTGAGTTTTGAAAAATATTGTTCCAGGTGACCTTGACCCCACCAGTATGAAGTAGTAGCGATTTCTGCGAAACAGTGGCTCCAGACACCAGCGTGACGTTTTAGCACCTAAAATTGCAGCGTTCTGTTTAGATACTTAACCCTTTACCCAACAAACCGGGCAAAACCGGCCAAATAAAGCTTCAACAGCCTAAAATATCTTCGGCCTGTCTCAATAGAACCATACAAATATGGATATCATTGGAACCGGCTCATTGACACATTGTGATAGTTACAGTTATGCCATGTGCCAATGCATTCTCTTATATATGCGAGTCGACCATATATAAGAGAATGCATTGGCCTAAAAAAAAAAAATTTAACACTTTTTACCATTTTTTATTACATTCTTTAACAATTTTATAATTTTTAATGTGTTAAGCCAATGCATTCTCTTATATATGCGAGGCGACCTATGGTCGACTCGCATATATAAGAGAATGCATTGGCACATGGCCGTTCTGTTGGGTAAAGGGTCAAAGACCGATTTCGGGGCTGAAAAATTTCCAGCAAGTCGTGTATGCTCTGATCGATGGAATAATCGTTTAAACGCCAAACCACCCGATCCGCATAGACTTATCAGATATAAATACGTAATGACGGAAATTCTTTACCATCTATAGATACGTAAGTGTGAACCGTATACGCCTATCGAGCCCACTATTACCATTTATATCTCTTAATGATGGTCTGCTCACGGGCCCACCATTATGACATATAGAACACTAATTGTAACCTTATCCAGAGTCCATTATGTTTATCTATAAAACTGTAATAAAACCCAACCGATAGTTTTGTGTGTATAGCGTTTATGGTCATTGCCTTGTGTGTGTAGGGGTGGGCAATATCGGCATCTCTATGCATTGAAGTGTGCATATCTACATGTATACTAGTTAAAGAGTGGGTATGAGGTATAAACGAATCGATGCATGGATGTTTTTAAATGAATGGTTGAAAAGGACCCGTTTTGAGTACACGTCTTAAACTGATATACAGTACCAATATCGACATCAAATTAAAAAAAAATGTTGCGTATTTCCATGAAATCTTACGCGTGTATGCTTCCCAATCTCATATATATTTTGAAGACCTCTGTCTGTCTGTCTGTTTGTCTGTTTGTTTGTCTGTCATTAATACAAATCTACGATTCTCGACCGATCGGGACGAAACTTGGTACGTGTGTGTAGTTTGATATTTGGTATGTGAATGTATCTTGCCCCGGATACGAATTTTATCGGGCCGTCGAGCCCGTGCGACGCCAGCTTCGCGCATGCGCAGACGAGATCTCGGAAACGGGTGGAGCTATCGACTTGAAATTTGGTATGTGAATGTATCTTGCCCCGGATACGAATTTTATCGGGTCGTCGAGCCCGTGCGACGCCAGCTTCGCGCATGCGCAGACCAGATCTCGGAAACGGGTGGAGCTATCGACTTGAAATTTCGGGTTGGGTAGAGCTATCGACTTGAAATTTGGTTTTTGAATAGCCCGGACAACGTCGGGCTCATCGGCTAGTCTCATATATATTTTGAAGACCTCTGTCTGTCTGTCTGTCTGTATGTTTGTCTGTATGTTTTTCATTAATACAAATCTACGATTCTCGACCGATCGGGACGAAACTTGGTACGTGTGTGTAGTTTGACCAGGCGGTGGACGTTGTCGTATTGGCGAGCCCGTGCGGCGCCCGCTTCGCGCATGCGCAGACGAGATCTCGGAAACGGGTGGAGCTATCGACTTGAAAGTTGCTATGTGAATGTATCTTGCCCCGGATACGAATTTTATCGGGTCGACGAGCCCGTGCGACGCCAGCTTCGCGCATGCGCAGACGAGATCTCGGAAACGGGTGGAGCTATCGACTTGAAATTTGGTATGTGAATGTATCTTGCCCCGGATACGAATTTTATCGGGTCGCCGAGCCCGTGCGACGCCAGTTTCGCGCATGCGCAGACCAGATCTCGGAAACGGGTGGAGCTATCGACTTGAAATTTCGGGTTGGGTAGAGCTATCGACTTGAAATTTGGTTTTTGAATAGCCCGGACAACGTCGGGCTCATCGGCTAGTCTCATATATATTTTGAAGACCTCTGTCTGTCTGTCTGTCTGTATGTTTGTCTGTATGTTTTTCATTAATACAAATCTACGATTCTCGACCGATCGGGACGAAACTTGGTACGTGTGTGTAGTTTGACCAGGCGGTGGACGTTGTCGTATTGGCGAGCCCGTGCGGCGCCCGCTTCGCGCATGCGCAGACGAGATCTCGGAAACGGGTGGAGCTATCGACTTGAAAGTTGCTATGTGAATGTATCTTGCCCCGGATACGAATTTTATCGGGTCGACGAGCCCGTGCGACGCCAGCTTCGCGCATGCGCAGACGAGATCTCGGAAACGGGTGGAGCTATCGACTTGAATTTTGGTATGTGAATGTATCTTGCCCCGGATACGAATTTTATTGGGTCGACGAGCCCGTGCGACGCCAGCTTCGCGCATGCGCAGACCAGATCTCGGAAACGGGTAGAGCTATCGACTTGAAATTTGGAACGTCGTGCTGGGTAGAGCTATCGACTTGAAATTTGGTTTTTGAATAGCCCGGACAACGTCGGGCCTCAGCTTCGCGCATGCGCAGACCAGATCTCGGAAACGGGTGGAGCTATCGACTTGAAATTTGGTTTTTGATAGCTATCGACTTGAAATTTGGTTTTTGAATAGCCCGGACAACGTCGGGCTCATCGGCTAGTCTCCTATATATTTTGAAGACCTCTGTATGTCTGTCTGTATGTCTGTATATGTATGTATGTCATTTATACAAATCTACGATTCTCGACCGATCGGGACGAAACTTGGTACGTGTGTGTAGTTTGACCAGGCGGTCGTCGTTGTCGTATTGGCGAGCCCGTGCGGCGCCCGCTTCGCGCATGCGCAGACGAGATCTCGGAAACGGGTGGAGCTATCGACTTGAAATTTGGTATGTGAATGTATTTTGCCCCGGATACGAATTTTATCGGGTCGCCGAGCCCGTGCGACGCCAGCTTCGCGCATGCGCAGACGAGATATCGGAAACGGGTGGAGCTATCGACTTGAAATTTGGTATGTGAATGTATATTGCCCCGGATACGAATTTTATCGGGTCGCGAGCCAGTGCGACGTCAGCTTCGCGCATGCACAGACGAGATATCGGAAACGGGTGGAGCTATCGACTTGAAATTTTCTATGTGAATGTATCTTGCCCCGGATACGAATTTTATCGGGTCGCCGAGCCCGTGCGACGCCAGCTTCGCGCATGCGCAGACGAGATCTCGGAAACGGGTGGAGCTATCGACTTGAAATTTGGTATGTGAATGTATATTGCCCCGGATACGAATTTTATCGGGTCGCCGAGCCAGTGCGACGTCAGCTTCGCGCATGCGCAGACGAGATATCGGAAACGGGTGGAGCTATCGACTTGATATTTGGTATGTGAATGTATCTTGCCCCGGATACGAATTTTATCGGGTCGCCGAGCCCGTGCGACGCCAGCTTCGCGCATGCGCAGACCATATCTCGGAAACGGGTAGAGCTATCGACTTGAAATTTGGTTTTTGAATAGCCCGGACCATCGACGTATATTGTATAGATCGATGCCCGGACAACGTCGGGCTGGGTAGAGCTATCGACTTGAAATTTGGTTTTTGTATAGCCAGGACAACGTCGGGCTCATCGGCTAGTCTATTATATATGTTGAGAAATTTGTCTGTGTGTGTGTATGTCTGTCTGTCTGTTCGCGATGGACTCGAAAACGGCCGAACCGATTTCGATGAAACTTGGTATGTGGGGGTACTTTCGGCCGGGGAGTGGCATGGGCCTATTAATTTGCCCGTGCGACGTGACCTTGACCTTGAAATCGGGTCATTTCCAGGTCGAACTCCCGAGTATCACGTGATTTCGATGAAAATTAGTGTCTGGGGATACTTTCGTATGTGGAGTATCATAAGCCTATTCGATTGCCCGTGCGACGTGACCTTGACCTTGAAATCGGGTCAATTCAAGATCAAATCGCGAATTTTTATGGGATTTTGACGGAATTTGATACATATGGTTACTTTTTTTCCACTGGGTGTTTTGGACGGGTCAATTCGTGACCCCGACCTGACATTGACCTTCAAAATTATAAATTCGTGGTCAAATCGGGTAAAACCGGATGGAGGTACTTTTGTCGGGTACTTTTGCCTGGGCAGTGTTTTGGACGGGTCTAATCGTGACCCCCACCTGACCTTGACCTTCAAAATGGACAATTCAAGGTCAAATCGCGCAATTCGCCGAAAAGCAGAGGGGAAACAGCCCGGACGAAGTCGGGTCCACCTGCTAGTTACGATATAAAATATGAGATTAAGGAACACGGACAACAAAGATTAGTTCCATTCCTTATTCCTTATTCAAAAGTTGTACAAGGTAAAACAAAGGGTATTATATGGTGCCCACAATGTACCCCCCCCCCCCCCCCCGCCCCACGCACCCACCCCGATCCAAAAATGCCGTCATCCAGAGGGATTCAAATAGGGCACCAATGTAATTTCTCGGCCCCTTAACCGATTTAGGTCAAATAAAGGATGCTATAGATTGCACCAAATCACTCTTTCCAAACACCCCACCCTCATCCAAAAAATGGCCGCCGTCCAGATGAGTTCATATAGGGTACCCCTGTCATTTCTCGGACTCGACCGATTTAGGTCAAACAAAGGGCGTTGTATAGTGGCTCCCAAGCCAATCTAAATATTTACCCCATTCAACCCCCGATTCAAAATGGCCGCTGTCCAGAAGAGTTCAAATATGGCACCCATGCCATTTCTCGGCCCCTTGACCAATCTAGGTCAAACAAATGTATTGTATGGTGACCCCATAGCGGTGTTGTAGGATGACTCACAAGCCTATCTAAATATGCACCTACCTGATCTAAAATGGACGCCCTCCAGAGGGGTTCAAATATGTAGGCCTACTCATGCATCGGTCCTTTGACCGGTATATGTCAAACAAAGGGTGTTGTAGAGTGGCCGCCTAGCCGATCTAAATATTCACACCACACCGATCCAAAATGGACGCCAACCGGATGGGTTCAAATATGGCATAGGTCCCTTGGCAGATTTATGTCAAATAAATAGCGTTCTAGGGTGTCCTACAATCAAATCTTTGCACACACCCCAACCTGGTCCAAAATGGCCGCCACACAGAGGGGTTCAAATAGGGTACATATATATGCAATTTTTCGTCCCCTTGGTCGATTTAGGTCAAACAAATGGCGTTGTATGATGGCCCCGGCCAATTTAAATATTCACCCCATTCATCCCTTCCAGATTCAAAGAATCAAGAGGAGTGCAAATAGGGCTCCATGGCCATTTACCCGATTTAGTTCAAATAAAGGATGTTGCGTGTGGCCCCAAGCCAATCTAAATATTCACCTCGTTCACCCGACCCCAGTCTAAAATGGCCGCTGTCCAGATGGGTTCAAATTGGGCACCATGTCAACCCTAGACCCTTAATCGATTTAGGTTTCATAAACCTATATCAAATAATAGGTTTTGTGTGGCCCTCTTTCTAATTAACCCGACGAACCCACTTCCATCCAAAATGGCCGCCATCCAATGGATATCAGATAGGGCACTCGTGCCATTTTTTTCGTTTAATGTCAAACAAATGGTGTTTTAGGATGACCCCTATCCGATCTAAATATTCACCCATGCATCCTGATCCAAAAATGGCCGCCGTCCAGTGGGGTTCAAATAGGCCACTCGCGCAATTTATTGGCCGATTTAGGTTAAACAAAGGGTGTAATTGTAGGGTGGCCCTACGCCGATCTAAATATTCACCACACCACGATCCAAAATGGCTGCCACCCAGAGGGTTTCAAATGGGGCATATATGCCGTTTATCGGCCCTTGACCGGTTTAGGTCAAATAAAGGGCTTTTATGAGTTCCCCTCACACACCCCATCCCGATCCAAAATGTCCGCCGTCCAGAGGGGTTTGAATAGGGTGCCCATGCCATTTCTCGGCCCCTTGACCGATTTATGTCAAACAAAGTGTGTTGTATGATGATCCACTTGTAGACCCAAATACAAGTGGGCGTTCCCATATATGGGAAAATAATTGCGCAAATGAATTGTGCTGAAGCGCAATTGATTGCGCTTCAGTCCAATTCAATTGCGCTTCATCAATTGCACTGAAGCGCAATTGAATTGCGCTGAAACGCAATTATTAATATATGTGAATTTGGCCTCCCATAGTTACATTGTGCCCCCTTCCGCCTCCCACAAGGAACTGTTTTCACACCCCATAACCCTATCCCAATCCAAAAATTGCCGCCATCCAGGGGTTCAAATGGGCACCCATAGACTACCGTAAGCCGGAATCTAACGAGTGAAGAAATTCTACCAGAATCAGTTATCGGCTTGCCATAATATTTATTTGAGACGTCATGGACGCTGGGTGAGCTTGTCCACATCAGAATCAGGGATTTGCCAGCTCACGTGATATGTGTAGTCACGTGATTTCTCATCGTACAAAATGGCGTTTAATACGTTTACCACGCTTCACAAATTAAATTCTTGTATTTCACTTCACATCGGACGCAAACAAACGTACTTGAAGAACCAGTCGATGTTTCAGGATCAAGAAATCGGAGTGTAAGTATTTGCTGTAGTCAATAACTCAATAACTGGGAAGTCGGTAGTCCAACAAATTAGACGATTCGGATTAAGTAATTTAAGTCAAGACCTATTTTAATATTTGGACATTTATGTGGCCTTAATGAAGTTAATCCCTTAGAAGGGTTAAGATAATCGTAAATGTCCAAATATGAAAATATATCTTAACCCGAATAGTCTAATTTGTTGGACTAGGAAGTCGGTAGCCGAGAGGTAGCGTATTGGTCTCTCGTGCTAGCGGACTGGGGATCGCAACTTGAACCTGGGCAGGGTATTCTGACAAAAATCAGAACTCGGTCAGATACCAAGTTTGTCAGGCCCCCCCCCCATTACAACACTTGTCCAGGTAATAGGTATGTTGTCGTGGGTGCAGCCACGCTGTCCGATCAGGTGCGGACATTAATTTACTGGCTGCATGACCCGTGTACACGCCTTGGTGTGTGCACGTTAAAGAATGGTACTGGAGTCACCACAGGGTTATAAAGTTACTCGGCCGTGGTAGCACCTGGACCAGTGTGTCGTCTACAACCAGAATTGGTTCCTGCACTGTAATACATGTATCTACAGATACAGAACTTCGGTGGAACTCAATAGGCCTAGCAGGTCTGGCAATCGTGAATGCCCGTGATTGTGAAGTGGCGAAAAATCAATACAACTTAGTGTCGGCGCACACGATCTCGGCTGCCGGATAAATCGGGGACAACCGGGATCGTGTGCGCCCACACTTTGGGCCGGTTTTTGTCGGATTCGATTTAATCTGACCGATCAAACTGAGTTTGATTTCACCTGGAAAATCCGGCTCGTGACGATGGCAACACGCATGTTTTGCTTGTCGCATGACCGTCACGTGGCCAAAACCTCATTCAAAATGTCAGAATAGTTAGCAGCAACCGCTATTCAAAAATAAATAAAGAATTCTGATCAATCGACTCTTTGCATGACTAAATCCTTTGGCATGGGCTACAGGTCGTAGCTTTGGTCAGATCTTCATGAAATTTGTCATGTATGCTAACAATGAGATGTAGATGGGAACGAGTCATTTTGGGGTCATTCGGCCAAAAAAGATGGCTGTCAGCATCCATCTTGGATTTTACTCTTTGCATGACTAAATCCTTTGGCGCGGGCTACAGGTTGTACCTTTGGCCAGATCTTCTTGAAATTTGTCATGGATATTAACAATGACATGTAAATGGGAACGAGTCATTTTGGGGTTAATCGGCTAAAAAACATGGCCGCCAGAAGCCATCTTGGATTTCAAAATTCAATCCATTAGCACGGGCTACATGTCGTACTGTTTATCTGATCATCATGAAAATTGTCACGGAGTTTAACAATGACATGTAGATGGGAACGAGTCATTTTGGGGTCATTAGGCAAAAAAACATGGCCGCCAGCAGCCATCTTGAATTTTACTCTTTGCATGACTAAATTCTTTGGCACGGTCTACAGGTCCCTCATCCCTCATCTCTTTGTAACAAACTTCATATGGTACTTTTGACTGACCTTTAGATTGGAGCCATCAAATTTTTTCGATATTTTATTGAAAAACACGGCCACCAGCATCCTTCTTGGATTTTACTCTTTGTATGACTAAATCCTTCGGCACACCCTACATGCCTTCTGCCTCATCGGATCGTCACCAAACTTCACAGGGATCTTCAGGGTGACCTCAGATAGGAGCCGTTATTTTTAGCTCAACTTACTTTGTAAGTTTGAGCTATTGCCATGGGTTGTCGTGTGTGTGTCTGTCAACAATTTCCTTTTGCGCGGGCTACAGGTCGTACCTTTGGTCTGATCTTTATGAAATTTGTCATGGATGTTAATAATGACGTGTAGATGGGAACGAGTCATTTTGGGGTCATTCCGCCAAAAACATGGCCACCAGCAGCCATCTTGGATTTTACTCTTTGCATGACTAAATCCTTTGGCGCGTGCTACAGGTGGTACCTTTGGTCTGATCTTTATGAAATTTGTCATGAATGTTGTCATTGACATGTAGATGGGAATGAGTCATTTTGTGGTGATTCGGCCAAAAAACATGGCTGCTGGCGGCCATCTTGGATTTCAAAATTAAATCCATTGGCGCGGGCTACAGGTCGTACTGTTCCTCTGATCATCATGAAATTTGTCATATATGTTAATATTGACAAGTGATTTTGGAGTCGTTCGGCCAAAAAACATGGCTGCCAGCAGCCATCTTGGATTTTGCTCTTTACATGACTAAATCCTTTGGCGCGGGCTACCGGTCATAGCTTTTGTCGGATCGTCATGAAATTTGTCATGGATGTTAAAAATTACATGTAGATGGGAACGAGTCATTTTGGGGTCATTCGGCCAGAAAACATGGCCACCAGCAGCCATCTTGGATTTTGCTCTTTAATGACTAAATCCTTTGGCGCAGGCTACAGGTCGTAGCTTTTGTCGGATCTTCATGAAATTTGTCATGGATGTTAACAATGCCATTTAGATGGGAATGAGTGATTTTGGGTTTGTTCGGCCAAAAAAACATGGCAGCCAGTGGCCATCTTGGATTTCAGAATTCAATCCATTACCACAGTCTACAGGTCGTATCTTTTTTCGGATCATTATGAAATTTGAAATGGATGTTAATATTGACATGTAGTTGGTATTGAGTTATGATGGGGTCAAAAAAACATGGCCACCAGCAGCCATTTTGGATTTTACTCTTTGTATGACTAAATCCTTTAGCACGGGCTACAGGTCGTACCTTTGGTCTGATCATCATGAAATTTGTCAAGAATGTTAACATTGACATGTAGATGGGAATGAGTAATTTTGGGGTCATTCGGCCCAAAAACATGGCCGTCGGCAGCCATCTTAGATTTACTCTTTGCATGACTAAATTCTTTGGCACGGCCTACAGGTCGTACCTTTGGTCGGATCATCATAAAATGTATCATGGATGTTAACAATGACATGTAGATGGGAACGAGTCATTTTCGGGTCATTCGGCAAAAAAACATGGCCGCCAGCAGCCATTTTGGATTTTACTCTTTGTATGACTAAATCCTTTAGCACGGGCTACAGGTCGTACCTTTAGTCTGATCATCATGAAATTTGTCATGGCTGTTGAAATTGGAATGTAAATGGGAACGAGTCATTTTCGGGTCATTCGGACAAACAACATTGCTGCCAGTGGCCATCTTGGATTTCAAAATTCAAATCCATTAGCACGGGCTACAGGTCGTACCTTTGGTCCGATCATCATGAAATTTGTCATTGTAGATGGGAACATGTAGATGGGAACGAGTAATTTTGGAGTCATTCGGCCAAAAAACATGGCTGCCAGCAGCCATCTTAGATTTACTCTTTGCATGACTAAATTCTTTGGTACGGCCTACAGGTCGTACCCTTGGTCGGATTATCATATAATGTCTCATATCTGTTGACATTGAAATGTAGATGGGAACGAGTCATTTTGGGGTCATTCGGCAAAAAAACAATGCCGCCAGCAGCCATTTTGGATTTTACTCTTTGTATGACTAAAATAAATCCTTTAGCACGGGCTACAGGTCGTACCTTTAGTCTGATCATCTCGAAATTTGTCATGGCTGTTGAAATTGGAATGTAGATGGGAGTCATTTTGGGGTCATTCGGACAAACAACATGGCCGCCAGCGGCCATCTTGGATTTCAAAATTCAATCCATTAGGACGGGCTACAGGTCGTACCTTTGGTCCGATCTTTATGAAATTTGTCATGAATGTTGACATTGTCATGTAGATGGGAACGAGTTATTTTGGGGTCATTCGGCAAAAAACATGGCCACCAGTCACCATTTTGGATTTCAAAATTCAATCCATTGGCGCGGGTTACAGGTCATACTGCTTGTCTGATCATCATGAAATTTGTCAAGGATGTTAATATTGACATGTAGATGGGAACGAGTCATTTTGGGGTCATTCGGCCAAAAAAAATGGCCACCAGAAGCCATCTTGGATTTAACTCTTTGCATGACTAAATCCTTTGGCGCGGCCTACAGGTTGTATCATTTGTCAGATCATCATGAAATTTGTACTGGATGTTAATAATGACATGTAAATGGGAAAGAGTCTTTTTGGGATCATTTGGCAAAAAAACATGGCTGCCAGCGGCCATCTTAGATTTTACTCTTTGCATAACTAGACCATTCAACTTTCCACATTCCTAATCACTCCATTGACTTTAACACATGAAATTATTCCCTTTCCAAGTTGAGCTACAGTGTCATTGACACTTTCATTCAAACTTCATATGGTTCTTTGGGGTGACCATCATGAATTTTACGCTTTCCATGGTGAATCCTTTGGCACATCCTGCAAGCCCTTATCCGATTGTCACCAAACTTAATATAGATCTTCAGTATGACAACCAGATCAGAGCCATAAAAAAAATTCAAATTTGTTTAAAAAATGGCCACCGTCTTGGAATTTACTCTGGATTATTGTGTACAAGGATTATTATTGTATGATTAGTGAAGGATTATTCATAATTTTGTTTTCATTATCATTAAGGATCCTGGAACTCAAAGAGCTACATATATATATATATGGATAATAATGTGAGGGACCAGAATTTGATCAAGATATTATCCCAGAGATAGCTGAAAACTGATAAGGTATACATAATGTCTATCATGATATGTGGATACAGTAATATAAATGAATAATTTTTAGCTCAACTTGACAAAGTCAGGTTTCAGAGGTTTGAGCTATTGCCATGAGTTGGTATCCGTTGTCCGTCAGTCCGTCCATCCATCCATCAACAATTTCCTTTGGCACACCCAAAGTTAATGAAGCATTGTTCTTGCTTACATGTAACCATCCTTCACATTTACTGCCTGTGTAGATACAAGAGCATATTTGAGAATTCATTTTATATAGGGCACTGCCAAGTTACATGTAGGGGATATTTAATTGATTCAAATTAGAATGTATAATTGTGAATTTGTTGGGATACACGAATTAGGGACCTGTGAATAATCGAGATTCGATTCGATGTCGATATCAGGCACCCGATTCGAGATCCGCTGATTCAGATATTTTTGAATCGGTGTTATACTTCGGTGTAGTTTAGTTTTTTGCATCTAAATAACACATGCCAAATGACCTGAGCTCATAAAAATTAAAGCAGAATACTGTATACACCCGTCAGTAAGCCCATCCTCAAAGATAAGCCCAGTCTGGGTTTTTCCCCTAAACAAAACATGGGGTGGTTCTCGTAGATAAGCCCACCCCCATTTTTGAGCATTTGGAAGGTGAATACAATCATGTATCTATCCTGTAGAATAGGAGAAGATACTATTATTTGTTCCAGTTTTTCTTAAATAATAAAGATGTATAATAGTATACACTTGTGTTAATATTGTTGTGAATTATACATATCTTGTTCTATTCTTAGTTGTTGGGTCTGTCAAAGAGGTACTATATCAATAAAATCAAAGGATGTGCCACTTATTGTTCACACCTCTATCAGAGTAAATCCAATGGGATGTGGAGCAATGACTTGGTGTTTTTGTAGTATCCTTTGATAATGCAGAGGAGGATGTAAGTTCACCTGCATCACACTGTTGTGTTTTTATGTTTACCCATACCATAGTATGGTAAACATAATGTTGACGACTGGATTGACCATTCGTCCGTCCGACCCTCTGTCTGTCCATAGACACTTTACGCATGGTGCGATAACTCAAATATTTTCTATCTGATCGGAACCAAATTTTGTATATTAGTTTTTCAGACCAAAATACAGATCGAGTTCGAATATGGGTTTAATCCGAGTTTTATTTTACGGAGTCATGGCCCTTTTTCGACTTAGAATTCATGGATGCTATGATAACTAAAAACAAAAATTATCTGATGAGAACCAAATTTGGTATGTGAGTTTCTCTATCTAAAATACAGTTCGAGTTCGAATATGGGTTTGATCAGATTATTTTTAATGGAGTTATGGCCCTTTGATATAGAATTCATCCATGCTTCGATAGATCAACCAGTTATCGTCTGATAGGAACCAACTTTGGTATGTGAGTTTCTCAACTCAAAATACAGATCAAGTTTGAATATGGGTTAGATCCTGTTTTTTATACCAGAGTTATGGCCCTTTTTAACTAAGGATTGAACAGATTCGATATTCGATATGTAGAACCATAGCAGCTAACACTGGTGATATCAGTTAGCACTGAGAGAGAATACTGTAGATTAACTTGTATTATTGGAAATTACAGTTATTTTTAGCCATCATATTGTCAGGGCACAGTGGAAGGTGTAATTGGACAGAGAACCATCTGTTGTTTATTGTATTTCCATACAGCTCTCTGGTTTATCAATGCAATGTTCCAGTGACATACCTGTACCTAATTTTATTGAGTTAAAATTGTTAACCCTTGTCATCAATTTATGCTTTTGTATATTTTTCATGTAATCATTCTCCTATTATATCCCTTTCACTTGTATGGATTTTTGTGGTTAAATGAACCCTTAATTCACAACATTCTTTATACTTAGCAGAAATACCTTTCATCTGATATATCTCATTTTATTGAGATGTATGTAAATTTTGTATGTGAGTTTCTCAGCCCAAAATACAGATAGATTTCGAATTTGGGTTTGATCCATTTTTTTATATTTTAAACAGAGTTATGGCTTATGGATTTTCGTGTCTGAACTGAAACTAGCTGATCACTATCGCCAAGGTATGGGTTAAACATCTCACGATCGGCCTCTCGTTATAAGAAATTACTTGATTAGTAAGCATTAGTGTAGCTACATTAACTTGTGAACTGATCATACAGCCCTATTGTTTTACAAATTAATACAAACATTTACAACCTTATTCAAATTGATCCAAAATGTGTAGATCTATCTATCACTGTTTCTGGTTATTATCCTGTGATTTTATCTTAATAATATAAATAAAACACATTATTATCCTTATTCAATAAAAAAAATATGGTATTGGTATAAAACATGATGGTAGGTTGGCACCTGAAGGCTAACTGAATTTTTGCACGGGACGGTCCTCGTGAGTAAGCCCAGTACCCACTTTTTGAGCAAAAACATGCATGAGCCCCCGGGCTTACTGACGGGTGTATACAGATGTACATGTAGACGTGCTTATGCAAATTATTGCTTCGATCGCAACCTGTGACGCTGATCAATCGCCGCGTATATTTGTAATCTGTATCGACACTGTCTATATTGTATACACGGTGCGTGATTGCTAGATGCGGAACTCATTTGATTACATTATGTTTAGAACTTCATATATCCAATTCAGATTATAATCATATGAACAAAATTCAATCTCAGCCACCGTTATGAGCGACAAAACATAGATTGGAATGAATAGTGAGAGACCTTAAAACAAACAGTCTATTACATTCTTAAACAGGCGTTCTCATGTGCGACGAGTTATCTGCAACACTGCTGGCAGAATTCCTATAAATTTCCTACTTTCAGTTTCTGTTTCCCGATAAATCGAGCACGTTGCACCAAGTTTCTATGCGTTGAATCTTGTTACTAGTAATAACATTTAACACTTGTAACTTTTGTCTGTTTTCTGGGACCCCCTCTGTCAAGACAGGTACTGTGAATATGTGATGTAGGTGTTTGACCTATTGTGGTGTGAACAGTTTAACAGATAACTACCATTGGTATCGGACTACAACAATCATATAGCTAAACGGTGAACCCATGTTCACTTGTGTCAACTCTTTATTATCTTTATTAAAGTGACTTCCATTCCATGGGGTTTGTGATACGTTGAATGAATTGTCTTCAAGTGTCTTACTATCACTTCTTGCATCATATTCGCCATGATACAGCTAGATAGAAATGCAATGCAACATATCCAAAACCCTCCATGAGACTGAGAGTGACTCGCCAATGTCATGATTTTTCAAAACAAAACAAAAGTTACAACGGATGTTTAAGGAGATTAGCATTGCTATATAGTATCTAGAGAATTTTTGCAGTTTTTTAGCTCAACTTTACTTTGTAAAGTTTGAGCTATTGCCATGGTTTGGTATCTGTCGTCCGTGTGTGTGTTTGCGTGTGTGTGTGAGTGACTCATCAACAATTTCCTTTAGCATGGGCTACAGGTCGTACCTTTGGTTGGATCATTATGAAATTTGTCATGGATTTTGACATTGACATGTAGATGGGAATAAGTCACTTTGGGTCATTCGGCAAAAATACATGGCTGCCAGTGGTCATCATGGATTTCAAATTTCAATCCATTAGCACAGGCTACAGGTCGTACTGTTTGTCTGATCGTCATGAAATTTGTCATGGATGTTAATATTGACATGTAGATGGGAACGAGTCATTTTGGGGTAGGTTCGACCAAAAAACATGGCCACCAGCAGCCATCTTGGATTTTATTCTTTGCATGACTAAATCCCTTTGCACGGGCTACAGGTCGCAGCTTTGGTTGGATCTGTGAAGTGATCTGCTATGCCAATAACCAATGAATCGTGCATAGTCTGCACCGCCCTCCAATTAAATGGAAGGAATCCCTTCAAAACAGAAACTAATTTCATTAGAGATATAGAGATATACATCCGTTAGGATTTCCATTATCTTTTCAAACAGACTGCTTACATGCCACCATATTGTGGTACTGACTATATAAACAATGCCAGAACTCAATGTGATAAATGGTCATACATTTTTGTTGGCGGATTCCATTTTTATGTGTACCCATACCACAGTGTCGACGTCCGGATTGACCACTCGTCATTCGTTCGTCTGTCCGTCTGTTTGTAGACACTTTACGCATCATGCAATAACTCAAATATTTTAAATCCGAACGGATCCAAATTTTGTATATGGGTTTCTCAGGCCAAAATACAGATCGAGTTAAAATATTGGTTTGACCTGAGTCTTTTTTTTCTTCAGAATTATGGCCCTTTTTCGACTTAGAATTGACGCATGCTGCCTTAATTCAAACATTTTTTATCTGGATGGAACCAAATTTGCTATGTGAATTTCTCAGCCCAAAATACAGATAGAGTTCGAATATGGGTTTGACTTTTGAATTCATTGTATTATTGGCACTTTCGGCAATCAAATAATAAATAACAACTTGCGAAAAATGGACATGCTATCAGTAAATCTCCTAAACATATATTTACTTCTCGAGTCCAAATTTGACCAATTATGGCATTTACCAGGACATTCACGCAGACTGCTTCAAGTAATGTTTTCTTTTGTTTTAATACTAAGACATTAATATAAGGCAACTCGAGTATACTACCATTGCTGTTACAGATAATTTAATGAGGAAATACACACTAAAACTCATCATATTCTAAGCTATCTGTATTTTAGAGTTATTATACATTATCATTGGCTTCTGTTACAGTAGATTGTTTATCAACTTTGATTCACACATGCAGAATCTCATCACTTTTTTTATTTCTTCAATGATTTAGCAAACTTATGATTTTCTAGCTGTACACACCATGTATGAGTGCCGGTTCTCAATAACTATCAAAGAAAAATAGTCAAGTAAATCATGTTTTGTACAATGTCAGGATAATGTCAAAAGACATCCTCTGGTCATACTAATGATCAACATGCCATGGTGAGGTAATAGCATACATATTCACAGTGTGTTAGCCTGTACTCAAGGATTTGTCGTATTTCCGATTTATGCTACGCCTTTCTTCCAATTTGCATAATTTTTACCAAAAATACCAATGACATGTGTACAAAATCTGTCAATAAAAGTGGTTAAAGTGATATGAAACACCCCAGTAAGGTGATCAAATAGAAATTGAGAATAATCTTGCTCAAAGTAGTTATTTTTTTATGAATATTAATCCAAATTAACAACACACGCCATCATTCTTATACATTAATTAAATACAATGACTCTCATACTATAGTTGACTGTTGTTAGCATTATTTTCAGGCAATAAATCAATTCTGAAGCAGCATTTCAAAAATTTGTGTTATTGTTGGAATCTGATGATATGGGGACCATTGTGTCGGGATGAGTAACTTTAATGTTCAGATATTGTAGGGGTCCAAAATTGAGCCAAACCAGTAATGTACATAGCAAATTCAACATCATAGGCAGACCAACAATTGGGAAGCTGGTTCTAATACAGTTAACCATGGTTTTGTGACAACCAAGTCCTGCTTTGTCATGGTATTTAGACCCCTCATGATGAAATCAGTTTTAAAATTGTTTTTTCTAAATAAATGTGTGTAAGTGTGTAAAAAGCCACCTGCCAAACAAATTTTAAGCCACTTTTGTCATGTGGCCAAGCAGCCTTTTATTTGTTATTTATTGTGAAGTTTATATATCATAGTTATGGCTATAGGCCAGCTCATCAAAATCATTATATCTACATCAGATTATCCACATATCTTCAAATTATCTTCTATCTGAAACATTACTATCTAATTCTCCCTTTTTCTCCCATTGGTCTGATATCAATTTTTCTAATACCAACTGTATTACAAATACCAAATCTTAGTCTCACTTAGTCACACCTATTGAACGAGCCCACTACGTGAAAAAAATAAAAATAAAGCCAACTGTGAACATCAAATTGTCTGGAATACATCGCACTTAGTCCAAGCACACTCACGCTGTGGGCTCGGTCACACCATAACTGGCGAAGACACATATAAGCTATCAGCTTGTTGTTGAATCCCCTCCATACCATACATGTAACTTGTTATTATATTGTACCATAATTACTTTATGAATTATATGGATTAAATACTGTTTACAGTTACCTCTACTTTCAGATAGGATCAACTTTATCTTCTGAACTGTGAATGTCAGCAAGAATAATCTTCACCTGGGACGATACTGGTGACATAGTGATACAGAAAATCTGGAAGGCCTTGTATTGACACATTGCTATATTTTGCAGAAAAAGAAGAATCAAGCCAATGTTTGGAGGCTTTTCTGATAGACAATTTAAAATCTGCAAAATATATTATCATATGATTTTTATATTTATATACACCATACCTTGTAATCAAACAAACAGCTAGATCTTCATGCACAATTTTGAACTGGGTGTTAACTCTAGATTTTGTTGATGACAGTGTCATTTTGTAAATCAAGAGCCACCCTTGTGTTCATTCACTTGCATATATTGTCTTTGTTTTTGCACAACTGCATCTAGCAATTTGCTACTTTCTAAAGCATTCCAGCTAGTATTTCCAGATTCCAGTTTTGAAAGTTATAGCAATGCTCCTTGTTTCAAAGTGACTACATTTAATCTGAGGCATCGACACCTATATACATGAAAGAGAAAATGGTTCTTGCAGAAATAGTAATTCTGATCAGTCACATGCTTTTTATATGCCTGTTTGAAAAGAAAAAAATGTTGTATTTCGTAATCGGTCTGTCCCTCTATCTGTCCATCCATCTGTCTGTTAATTTGTTCTTGTTTCTGACCGTTAACCCCAGCTTGGATTATCTGAACATAATTATGTATGTGTTTTTCCCAGCTAAAATATACAGACCAAGTTCGAATATGTGTTCCGTCATATTATTTTTAAATGAGCTACGGTCCTTTTTCGACTTAGAAATTGCCTAATTTCTTAACATTTTGTTTTCTTGTCGGTAACTCTAGTGGGTATTATTTTATCTGAACCAATGTTGGTATTTGTGCTTCCCGGTTAAAAATAGAGACCAAGTTCGAATATGGGTTCCGTCCAATTATTTTTACATGAGTTAAGGCCCTTTTTTATACGCCCTTTTGAAAAAAAGGTTGTCTCCAATATATTTTGAGACTTCCGTATATAAATATATGTGTGTGTGTGTGTACTTTACAGAATCGAAAACGGGTTGACCGATCGAGACCAAACTTCCTATCTAAAGGTCAAATCCCACGGGAATGGTCGTCGCGGCGTTTTGGAGAAGCTCAGAGCACCCGTTCTCCACTCTGTCACAAAAAACGGCACTGCGGTGGTTAATCAAGTGATAATTTAATGAGCGTTTGTATATGACGCGTCGCTATAAAAGATTGTTTGTTTACAATTCAACGCAACGTTATCGCTCGAAATTTACCATCGAAAAATTTTAATTTTCTTCATCAAAAACATAATTACGTGTTAGACTCTGTCATTTTAAGAATATATAAGTATTACACACATACACACCAAGTCTCAGCTTAAAATTTTGAAAAATAAGAGTTTTATCAACATAAATCGATTTTAATGGGAAATCCTATGTTAAAATTTAGCATCGAAAAAATTTAATTTCTTCCATCTAAAACATAATTACGTGTTGGACTGTGTCATTTTAAGACTATATGAGTATTACACGCAGTCACACGAAGTCTCAGCTTGAAATTTTGAAAAATAAGAGTTTTATCGACATAAATCAATTTGAATGCGAAATCCTATGTTAAAATTTCAGTCCGCCCGTCCGTCCGTGTTCGTCTGTTTTCCGCAAGAGATTTTTATGTCTCACCTGGATGCCATAATTTGTGTATACCGATATTTAATATGTAAAATTCGCATATATGATAGCGCGGAAATATTTAAAATGTGGGAATTTATACGCGCGATGCGATCTTAGTCTCACTTAGTCACACCTATTGAACGAGCCCACTACGTGAAAAAAATAAAAATAAAGCCAACTGTGAACATCAAATTGTCTGGAATACATCGCCAAGGATCATAAATAACAGGATGGCTCACCCAATCATATTTGTGTAATCGTCTTGGTAGAGTTATCGATCCTCCTGGTAGGACAGGCGCCGTATTTGAAATGGTAAATACACGAGGAATACAGAAATCGAATGAATGTTTTTTGTATCAAATGACTCACCGGCCACTTAGAGCCTGTAGAGGTAAACTGAAGTGATCTATATATTCACCGAATATTAATCTTGGGGATTGTTACGTTTATTTCATTTTAATAACGGTTGTTGACTTTATTCTGATTTATTTTAATCGGTCTGTCAGTGTCAAATTCCGACGAATACGACTCAGGCTGAATGGAAATACTGGTACATCGTTTTTGGTCAACATTCTCAACCAAAAGCAAGGAAAACTACCCAGCCACTTTTATAACTGAGAAAATACGTCGTTTATATTCAATCCTTGCGTACTACAGTTGTTATTTTTGTTTTGTTGCAACTTTTAAAGAATGTTTTTAACTTTTATTTTTGTTTACATTTTTACGTTGTCTTTAAATTTGTCTGCAGTCTGTGTCAGCGTGTGTGTGGGCGCAGTGTGCCTGCATATGTGGTACTGTGACTATTGGTTTAGTACATGGAAATTTCAAATTCGACCTTTCACTTTTTGTCTTATTTGTAGAACTCATCTATTGGGATCACAAATCTGAAAACCTTTTTTTTTCAGTTTAGTTAATAGGCTAATTATTGTTTGAGTTATAGACATTTTTGTACCTAAAAAAAATGTCATCAAATTCAGATGGGCACTCCATTTGTATTTATTCAACCTGAATCTTCCACTTTTACATGGTAGTGTTCCCCAAATCAGCACAATTCATATTATCTGCATGCAGTTGCAATAGAGCATTTCTAAAGTTATGTGTTCAATTGTCCAATCAGAAAATTAGGCCATGTCAAATTATATGGTGATATTCTCAGCTGGAGAACATGTCCCCCCCCCCCCCCCCCCAAATATGTTGATTCTTTCATGCAGTACAGCCTACCGGTATGGTCAACTTAGTCAAATTTGTCATTGTTACATGGGCATCGCATTAATAGGAAATGTCATATTTGATATCTTGTAACTCAGTCAGTATATTCATCCCCTCACACCTTGATATTTGCACAACATATTAATTCATATGACACATTAATGATTAAGTTGATTAACTGTTGATCTGTTGTGCAGCAATTTCTCTTATTATATGTAAAATATTTTAAATGATTGCCCTATCATGGCATGCATGGTATGGGAAGCCAAATTGACATTTAATAAATAATTGAGCTTAAGCCCAATAAAGAATCCCTTAAGGAATCTCTTATTGCGCAAGGAATCTCTTATAGTCTTATTGCGCTTATAAGAATATTCTTATTGCGCTTAAGCGCAAAAAGAGCTAATTGCGCTTAAGCGCAATAAGGGAAGATCTAATTGCGCTTAAGCGCAATAAGAATATTCCTTATTGCGCTTAAGCGCAATAAGAAGATTCCTTATTGTGCTTAAGCTCAATTATTTATTAAATGTCAATTTGGCTTCCCAGCATGGGTCCTTGGAATCCACTTAATTTGACATTTGTAAAAATGTATTGATCAAGTTTTTTTTTTATAGCATTTTGTTCTAGTTTCTGTATGTACTATTAGTCTTTCACTATAAATTCATTGATATATATCATATAATGACATATTGGGCATTAATTACCCTTCAAATAATGGTATGCTTAATAAGTGTAGATTGACATCTGTCATTTGGGAGTATTTCATCATTTACAATATACTTATTTAATTTAATGTAATGCTATTGCACCGGTACATGTATTCATAGTAATTTTTTTTATCAAAATGCAAAATGGGAGTTATGGGAGACAAAATTCAAATTTTCAGTAATGACAATCAACATGCGCGATTCCATCACAGGAATCAGGGAATTTTGTTTTAAATTTTATTATATTATTTTATATAAAAATAATATATAAATAAAAAAAATACACGGGGGTGGTAACTTAATCTAATTTAATTATGGTTAAGTCAAGAAGTGCATTTCATTTGCACTTATAGTGTACGGTAAATCTATAAATCCATAATTGTGTGGTGGGATCAGGGATGGATCCAGGGATTTTTTGGGGACACCTGTTTTGGGACCATGATATGCCGAAGGCATATCCCGAGGGTCGTAGCCCCGAGATGGGGGTAGATACGGGAGGGGGTCACCCCCCTCCCTTAGGTGCAGCATTAAAGATCCCGCATAAGAAAATGCACTGGCTTACAAGGTCAAGATAAAGGCCAATGTATTATCTTATATATGCGAGGCTCCTTAGATGGGAGACTCATTTATATAAGAGAATGCATTGGCACAGGATTTTTGCAAAATTTCAAGAAGCCCCAGTCATGAATGCGTTAAAATATTTCTCACTGGACACTTGATTAAGCAAATAAAGGCTCTATATCAACTGTATATTGATGATTTGCATTGCATGTTGTTGAATTATAATAGAAGATTTCCTTCAAAATATAGAAAATTCAGCTTTAATAAAACTATCCACTTGCAATTTGGGGACATTTAGGCCACCAGAGTTTGGGCGCCCAAACCTGTAACAGGTATCAAAAGAGCCCTGGATCCTTCCCTGGGTGGGATGCCAAATTCCATTAGGCTTAAGTGTAATGGAAATCTGAATTACACTTAAGCGTAATATTAATAAGATATTAAATATGAATTACGCCTCCTACATATTTGAAATACGCTTAAGCGTAATTGAGATATAAATGCTTAAAAATAATTTGGTTTTCTGATCTTCATACATGTGCATTGAATAAAATGTTGTATAATCTAAAATGGTATCATTGTGAGCAATGCCTGACTAGACCTAGATCATTTTGAGGAATTATTTTGAGTCAATTTAATGACATGAGATATGTAAAAGTTTTCCAGTGTGTCAGCTGGACTTTGAAGTGTAGCACTTGGTTAATAATAGACTTACTAGTAATAATAGGCCTATATTAGTTATATATACTCTATTATATTAGTTCATGATTGATCTATCCAGTTTCCAGCCTGGTAAATGGACTTAAGATAATTGGGATGGTAGAACTGCAAGTAAAGTTATTAGTAATGAATAATGGTAATATGGTAGTGGTACTGCATGACTGGTAGGCCTATAATATGTCCCTATGGCCGGTTCATAAAATTAAAAAAAAACTAATTTGGCTAAATTTTGATTTAAGTTCTATAAATGACTGGTCAATGCCATATATTATAATTCAGATACGCATGTATAGTTATATATTATTATAGTACTAAAAAAATACAAACAAAAAAAGTTCAGTTGTATACAAATTGACAGCGAATTTGGGTGATGCTTTTCATCGTTTTAACTGGACATTAGTAGTAACTTTCCTCAGAAAGTTCAATATAGTGTAGGTCAATGCGTATTGTTTATGGACATATCGACAAAATAGGGAACATTTGGTTTAAATGCTGTTTTAAAATGATTTTTGGACGGGAGAAATGAGCAACTCTATATAATTCTATAGTGTATCCATAGACGCATTTCTCGGTTTAACCTACCGACCACAAGAGGGCGCTGCGGCGGTACGCATTACAATAGAACCAATGGGAAGTGAACCTTCCCGTTATTTAAGTTCCCTGACATCGCACTTAGTCCAAGCACACTCACGCTGTGGGCTCGGTCACACCATAACTGGCGAAGACACATATAAGCTATCAGCTTGTTGTTGAATCCCCTCCATACCATACATGTAACTTGTTATTATATTGTACCATAATTACTTTATGAATTATATGGATTAAATACTGTTTACAGTTACCTCTACTTTCAGATAGGATCAACTTTATCTTCTGAACTGTGAATGTCAGCAAGAATAATCTTCACCTGGGACGATACTGGTGACATAGTGATACAGAAAATCTGGAAGGCCTTGTATTGACACATTGCTATATTTTGCAGAAAAAGAAGAATCAAGCCAATGTTTGGAGGCTTTTCTGATAGACAATTTAAAATCTGCAAAATATATTATCATATGATTTTTATATTTATATACACCATACCTTGTAATCAAACAAACAGCTAGATCTTCATGCACAATTTTGAACTGGGTGTTAACTCTAGATTTTGTTGATGACAGTGTCATTTTGTAAATCAAGAGCCACCCTTGTGTTCATTCACTTGCATATTTTGTCTTTGTTTTTGCACAACTGCATCTAGCAATTTGCTACTTTCTAAAGCATTCCAGCTAGTATTTCCAGATTCCAGTTTTGAAAGTTATAGCAATGCTCCTTGTTTCAAAGTGACTACATTTAATCTGAGGCATCGACACCTATATACATGAAAGAGAAAATGGTTCTTGCAGAAATAGTAATTCTGATCAGTCACATGCTTTTTATATGCCTGTTTGAAAAGAAAAAAATGTTGTATTTCGTAATCGGTCTGTCCCTCTATCTGTCCATCCATCTGTCTGTTAATTTGTTCTTGTTTCTGACCGTTAACCCCAGCTTGGATTATCTGAACATAATTATGTATGTGTTTTTCCCAGCTAAAATATACAGACCAAGTTCGAATATGTGTTCCGTCATATTATTTTTAAATGAGCTACGGTCCTTTTTCGACTTAGAAATTGCCTATTTCTTAACATTTTGTTTTCTTGTCGGTAACTCTAGTGGGTATTATTTTATCTGAACCAATGTTGGTATTTGTGCTTCCCGGTTAAAAATAGAGACCAAGTTCGAATATGGGTTCCGTCCAATTATTTTTACATGAGTTAAGGCCCTTTTTTATACGCCCTTTTGAAAAAAAGGTTGTCTCCAATATATTTTGAGACTTCCGTATATAAATATATGTGTGTGTGTGTGTACTTTACAGAATCGAAAACGGGTTGACCGATCGAGACCAAACTTCCTATCTAAAGGTCAAATCCCACGGGAATGGTCGTCGCGGCGTTTTGGAGAAGCTCAGAGCACCCGTTCTCCACTCTGTCACAAAAAACGGCACTGCGGTGGTTAATCAAGTGATAATTTAATGAGCGTTTGTATATGACGCGTCGCTATAAAAGATTGTTTGTTTACAATTCAACGCAACGTTATCGCTCGAAATTTACCATCGAAAAATTTTAATTTTCTTCATCAAAAACATAATTACGTGTTAGACTCTGTCATTTTAAGAATATATAAGTATTACACACATACACACCAAGTCTCAGCTTAAAATTTTGAAAAATAAGAGTTTTATCAACATAAATCGATTTTAATGGGAAATCCTATGTTAAAATTTAGCATCGAAAAAATTTAATTTCTTCCATCTAAAACATAATTACGTGTTGGACTGTGTCATTTTAAGACTATATGAGTATTACACGCAGTCACACGAAGTCTCAGCTTGAAATTTTGAAAAATAAGAGTTTTATCGACATAAATCAATTTGAATGCGAAATCCTATGTTAAAATTTCAGTCCGCCCGTCCGTCCGTGTTCGTCTGTTTTCCGCAAGAGATTTTTATGTCTCACCTGGATGCCATAATTTGTGTATACCGATATTTAATATGTAAAATTCGCATATATGATAGCGCGGAAATATTTAAAATGTGGGAATTTATACGCGCGATGCGATCTCGTTGGATTCAGATACCACCCGATAACAACTAGATTTTTCCATCACTTATTAACTATAAATTCTTTAAACTAGTCTACCTGTTACTACTTTGAGGAACTTTACTACCTGTTACTACTTTGAGGAACTTTACTACCTGTTATTAGTTTTAACAAGCACACTGCCTATATGGCATTATTAATATGTATAGACTTTAACACATTTATTAATATAATATACAAACAATTTATTATCTTATGTTAGTATCACATCCTAGTGTTGAGTTTCGGGATTGCTTTGGACTATATACAACCCCACTACATATATGTTATTTGATATTATATATATATAATTACACTACTTGGTGGCTGACAAACCTTTGTGTCATAGATACACCACAAACTGATTTATGTTGGGTACCAGATAAGAAATTAAGGTTTATGGCCATGCGCCTTGCTGGTTGAAGCACCGGGGCCGCGTCCGTAGTAATATTGGACACCGGGGTCCCCTCCATAAGATTGTATACGACTTACTAATTATATCACCCGGGTCCTTCCATGAGAATACCATGCACCTTACCGGTTGAGGCACCGGGATCCAACCCGTAAGAGGGTCATACACGTTGATGACTGGGACATCGTGGTTTCCGCGTGGGAGTTCGTGCGCCTTGCTGACTGGGTCATCGAGGCCCCCTCCATTTAGTACCATGTGCCTTACTTACTGAGTCATCGGGACGGGAACTTAAAATATTGCCACGCATAGTGTTGTGTAGAGGAGACATTGCAACATATATAGCCCGTGTGTTTTGTGTCCAGCAGTATTGCGTGAACGATTCTTTTGACAAATATGTTTTAAGCCGTTTTTTGCTCTTATCCTCATTTGACTTTTCCAAAAGGCCTCTGGTCTACCTGCCGGCATTTCACTTTGACTTGTTTTTGTCATTCTGCTGTGCCAGGTTTGGTGTTCACTACGTCTGGACAACGTGTTACCTGGTCAGACACCCACTTAGCAAATATTGTTTACACATAAAAATGATGCTAAATTTTTGTTAAAGTTACGCCTCATTTTCGACCTATTTCGACATAGAAAATTCTGTCCCACTTAATAACTTTAACAAAAATGAACCGATTTCAAAAAATTTTGGTATACATGCTTCTCACAATACCCTTTCTACATGATGCGGCTAGTGATTGGCTCAGACTGTTTTTCGTAATATTACACTTCATTTTCGACTTATTTTGACTTAGAAAATTCTGTCCGACTTAATAACTTTAACAAATATGAACCAATTTGAATAATTTTTTCTGTACAAGCTTCTTGTGACACCTTATCGATATTATTAGTCCGAATTTTTCTTTAAAGTTAAAAATCTGTTTTGTTGGGTTTACGGATAATGCGGGTTGAATTTGCCATGGTGGGGGTATGCTAGCTCTCGAGTGCACACCTCTTGTTTTGTCTGAAAATAGCCGAAAATAAATATTTTAAAGTTTTTTGGGGGGATTTTCAGTCATAAATACCACACTTGAAGTTATTGTGTTTTATTTTTTTTATTATTTCATCTTAAGTCAAAGGTTTCAACCAAATGAATTAAACCTTGCCCCACTCTACTCCAGAAAGGGCGTATTATGCCCACGCTCCGACAGCGTGCTCTTGTTCGACTTTCTATTTACCCAATTTCACAATTTTTTTTCTTCCAACTGATAGCTCCTGTTTGGATTATTTGAACTGAACCAAAGTTGGTATGTGTGTCTCTTTGCAAAAGATACAGGCCAAGTTCAAATATGGGTTTCATCCAATTATCTGTCCTGTATCTCCTATGTTATTCATCTGATCATATTGAAATTTATAGCAAATTGAAAACATGGTATTATTAAAGTGCAGCATATTGTGGGACTTATTTATCCCAATGTTTTATAACCTTTTGAATGTTACTTGATCGAAAAAATTACCATTTTGAAAAATCACACTTTTAACTTTTACACTCGTGTAGACCAAGACTTGTCGGTCCACAATAGCTTGAGATATCAGTTGTGTTGATGTCTTTTTGGACCCAGTCAAGTGCTATTGCTCTTCTATAACAGAATATCTTCTATAACAGACTTTCATTAAAAAGTCGTACTCTATATAATTACATGTGGAGCCTGGATATTCATGTGAACTGTTGAATGTGATTAGTCATCTGACATGTCCACGATTAATATGTCTTCATACTGATGTATCAATTACTATGCTAGAAAAAGGTATTTAAGTGAAGATTTGATAGATTATTATATTGTTTACACACATTTTCTGATAATGTGACACATTCAAATTCTCTGGAAAACAATGGTTTGTTTAGTTAAATCTTGTTGCTTTGACATTCAACAAACTTCTGATATACGATTGTTTTATATCATCATGCTTGGGAAAGAATGCCCTTTATGTTCATATGCACAAAGCGCTAATTGACTTAATCTGAAGGCATGCCAGCAAGATAACTCCTGCCCTCGATTATGGGCGTAAAGTCTGTTATAGAAAAGTAACTCGGTTAAAAACAGTATCAATCCAACTGATTTCCCAGGCTGAGGAGACTCGGTCTAACACTTGTGTTTATGGGTTATTGGGTGATCAGTGATTATTAAAGTGTCATAGACTTATTGCTGCATGGGATTTTCTTGAACTTGATAAGAGCCTAGCATTTTATTATTGGTTCATTGTGTTTTATCGGGATGGTAGTTATACATGCGTAGATCTTTCTGTACCCAATTTTCACAAACTGCATTGTGGGTGTACATGTACATGTAGATGTATCACTAATTAATAGTGTCACATAATTACGCCATGAATATGTATGCAAATTATACGGTATTGATATCAAACTCGATCGAAATTAGTGATTAACTGAAAACTGCTTAATTATTTTTGCCCATACACATAACTGTATTTACTTAAATTAATAAAACATAACCGAAATGTACATATATATATTAATTATACAACCTGAGAATTGGACATGCGATTTAATTTTTCGTGTAACATACTTAAACTGAAATTAATCAACACTGTATAGCAATAATGTCTGGATTGACTTCGCGTTTGATTTATTAAAGGCAAACATTGCCATAAAGCAGCTATAAGAATGTGTGTTTCACCGAATGCGACATGAAAACTTGGCCAAATTTCAAGGAACTGGCTGTGCGAAACACTGCATCCAAATTTGGCAGTGTAATTGACATCAGCCAGTCTCTTGTAAATGAGGTTTCTTACTGAAACACCTATTTTGCAGACGACGTGTATTATGGAGTTGTTTACCTTCAACAGATCTATTGTGTTAACCCTTGCTGGTCCTCCATATGGGATATGGTTCTAATCGAGTGGTTGCAGTGAACCAGATATTAGAGCGATTCGAAATCATGCACATAAAACAGCATGACAACTGGTCAATTTGTCGAAAATCCCATGCAGTAATAAGGCTGGTGACACTTAACCAACAATGATCACCCAGATAACCCATCAACATATGATTCTGTTGAGCCTCAAAGTTGAGTGTGATATTGTATACGCCTGTTTTGGGACATATTAATTATGTTATCTGTATTTTTTATCTTAATAATAGCTTCTTTTTTTTTAAATGTAGGAATTTGGATTCCTCTCACCAATTTTCACCAGTTATGGCCTTTTTTGTTGGAATTTGCACTTAATTTTAGTTTCCGGATAACTTTTGCAAGTCTGAATAGAATAGAATTAAATTTGGTATGTGAGTTTATTAGCCCCAAATACAGGTGAAATTTCTTATTTGGATTCCGCTTGCTAATTTCCACTTGAGTTATGGCCCATTGTTGAAATTACCACGGGTGTATTTGGCCACGTCCTAGAAATGCTCTTGTTGAAAATTGCAAATATATCCAATCAAGCAATATTCTGACAGAAAGCTAGAAAACCCTCTGGTTAATTAACTCTCACAATGTGTTACATTTTCATGCTCTCAATTTATGCAAATTATCAATACGAATGGATATACTGTGTATTATATGAGGGAGGAACTTAATTTTTTCAGTTATTTATATATTATATATCATATTGTTGCTGAATCCAATGTTGTTTTTAAAATTTTGTATACAAATCTTACACAATAAATTTATCTTGAATTAGAGTATCTTGCTTTATTGAATATGTCTTCTCATGGGTTATCTAAAAACCTTGAGCTCTGGTTATCAGAAATTAGTTCCAAACCGTCTTGTTGGTGTGCACCCTCATATACTAAATAAAGATTTAATGCTGCACGGACAGAAACTATGAATATTGAATCACTTTTAAAAATAGTAATATCATAATTTGGTATCTGCTGCTCTTATTTTATTAAACAAAGAAAATTTCACATATTGTACACTCCTATCTAATTGACACTGTGAGCCACTAGCCTTGAGCAATATGAAATAACAATATATTTTCAATAATACAGTTGTATTCTTTATTTACCTCTTAAAATGGGCATGGGTCCTGACGCAAGTTACAGTTAAGCCACTTTTGTCATTAGCATTCATATTCGCATTCATGCGAGGTGTTATTGTAATTGCAAATAAAGAATAATAGGATTTTCTTTTATAGGGAATGTCAGATTACAAGAACTCAAATCTTAACATTCCTCAAGTTGACTACTCATTGGCAAAATTTAATATCCAGTTATCAAAGGGTTGGAGTGTGTCAACAGGGAAAAAGCTAATTATGCTTTCATAGTTGACAAACTATATCAGGGCTGTTTACTGATTAAATTTGTTTATCTCAGATTTAATGAATTGTGGGACATCGATCTCCTGATAGTATCCAGATTGTATAACCTGGACATGTCAATAAGAAATGAGAGTTTGTTCAGGAACAATGTGAAGATATCTTGGATATGGTGTCAAATTAATCGCACCCCTAAAATTCATAAGGAGTTGTGAGTTATATTCCATTGGCCATATTGAAGAGTGCCAATTAACTCTAGCAATTCCTAGGGTGGGTGAAGATACTCTGATACTTCGTAGCTAGGTACCTACGGTGAAGGTAACTCCACTCAAGTCAATGAGTTCGGGACCAGGATGATGAACCAACTAAATCGATGCTGGACGTCCCAGAAAACCCATTCGACTCGGTGAAGAATTCAATCATGACACTCCAAATTAAAATCAAATTAAATTAGATTATATTATTACAAACCCTAATAGTTATGGGAGGCCCTTTTCACATTTATTATTTATTTGCGCTTAAGCACAAATACCTAACATTCCCTTACTTCCCACTGATTGTGAATGATTGAGTCCATCTCATAGTATATTATTATGGGCCCATAGTAACAGCCCCATACAGACTCGAATTTGAAGAAAAAAAAACATTTACATATGCATAGCATATCTGTCCCTGGTGTCCCAGGAATTAGTGCCTCACTCCCAGAGCTCTAGTATATGTTATTAAAGGGACATCTCCTGCACAGATATATATATATATATATATATATATATATATATATATATATATAGCTATATATATATATATATATATAGCTAACAACACTAACGACATTAGGGAGACTGTTGAAATAATCCGACCTTAGGGAGACATCTCGATATATCATTTTCTATGCATTTTCATAGCTTCTGTGTGTGGTGAGAGCATTTGGTATTAATCGAAAAACCATCAATTATGTCATTTGTGATGACTATTATAATATTTAAAAATATATACCAAGTGTCCCCCTAATACCGTCTCCCTAATGTTTGGTCATTTTACATACAACATGAACCATATTAGGGGGACATATACAATAAATACCACTACATGCGGTATTAGGGGGACACATATTAAAAATCAAAGTTATGGAGATACATAATATGTACTTTATATTTTGAAGCCATATTCTTGCAATAGTCTTACGAAATGACTAGATATAATTTAAGATGCTAGCATACGCGAGAAATTTAACCCTCAATACACGAATGCGGGACCTGGTTTAATCTTTGTAAAACGCTATAGCAGTACATGGCATTGGTTATAATAATCAAAGGCACGGGCGGCGTTCGTTGCAGAAATATCATATGTGTTAAAATCCCAACCAACAGAAGGAATATTAAAATATATATAGTTTTGATCATATGCAAACATAATCAGCGCGTAAATAGTATATTGTCCTCAATGTGCACTATGGTGGCGTAAAAAGCAGTCTGCTCATGTTACAGAAGTTTTGCTTTTGTTTACACAACACAACGCAAGTATAGTAGTTGACCACACCAAAATTATATAAACGCTCTTTATTATTTCCATATAAGGAACAAACAACGCTCTTTATCTTTACCATATCCGGATCTAAACAAAAGCAAGGAAACGTAACGGTTTTTCCCTTTCTTTACATAATATGCGCAAAACACAACGCAATCATATTGGTTAATCACACAAACATTATATAAACGCTCTTCATTATTTCCATTTACGAAAAATAGTAACAAACAACGCTCTTTATGCTTACCATATCCGGATCTATACAAAAGTCAGGAAACGTAACGGTTTTTTCCTTTTGTTTGCACAACAAAGTGAAAACGATTGACAATAACATACTGTTTATGCCATATTTCTGTATGATATAACAACAACTTCTGCCTATATTTTACTATTTCTGTTTATGGTGGTTTTTGACGGAGCTGAATATTTTAACAGCATACCCACCGCCAAAGACAGCCCGTATCTTTAATATGAGCAATAAAAGATGTTTTTTTATTAATACCAAATGCTCTCACCATACCCTGAAGCTGCACGTTGCATGGAAAATGATATATTGAGATGTCTGCCTAAGGTCGGATTATTTCAAGAGTCTCCCGAATGTCGTTTCATGTTGTTAGGTATATGTATATCATTACATGGTATTGGTTATAATAATTAAAGGCACGGGCGGCGTTCGTTGCAGAACTATTCATATGTGATCAAATCGCCACCAACAGATGGAATATTAAAATATATATAGCTTTGATGAGATGTCTCCCTAAGGTCGGATTATTTCAAGAGTCTCCCTAATGTCGTTAATTTTGTTAGCTATATGTATATGTATATGAGTACATGGCATTGGTTATAACAATTAAATGCACGGGCGGTGTTCGTTGCAGAAATATTAATGTGTGGTCAAATCGCCACCAACAGATGGAATATTAAAATATGTACAGTTTTGTTCATATGCAAACGTAATCAGCGCGTGAATAGTGTATTGTCCTCAATGTGTACGATGATTGCGTAAACAACAGCATGCTCGTGTTACAGAAGTTTTGCTTCTGTTTACAAAACACAACGCAATCATATTGGTTAATCACACAAACATTATATAAACGCTCTTCATTATTTCCATATAAGAAAAATAGTGACAAACAACGCTCTTTATGCTTACCATATCCGGATCTATACAAAACTCAGGAAACGTAACGGTTTTTTCCTTTTGTTTGCACAACAAAGTGAAAACAATTGACAATAACATACTGTTTATGCCATATTTCTGTATGATATAACAACAACTTCTGCCTATATTTTACTATTTCTGTTTATGGCGGGTTTTGACGGAAATGAATATTTTAACAGCATACCCACCGCCAACACCGCCCGTACCTTTAATATGAGCAATAAAAGATGTTTTTTTATTAATACCAAATCGCGACCTGAGTTCCAACTTGTCCGATGTGACATACTGGTACGAAACGTCCGTTCTATACTCACTAGGACCGAACTTTCAAGCTCTACCCGATGCGCTTACACCTGGTGCTGTAACTTGATTCTACGAAGAGTAAAATACAATTCCTGTTTGTCCGTTGTGCTCGAAAGTAGTATGAATTCAATTCCAATATGTCTCATTTATCCAACGCAGTTATAATTGTCGTTTCTGTTTTGTCCTTACGCACTTTTTTGCCCATAATCAAGTTCCGGGTTGTTCCATGTGTTGAAAAATCGAAATTTACCGACTTGGGACCATATGGAACCGAATTATATGACACGCGTTTAAAGAACTGAATGTTTTTGCCATACTAATTTAGTTCAAATTTGTTCCATCCGTTGATTCTACGTCATTTATGTCACTTGGAATAAATGAGGTCCAAATAACTACACGTTACGTCACATCGGACAAAGTGGAACTGGTTGGTTAATTTATATTTTGAACAGTTTGTGAGATACTGGATTTTAGCAACCCCTCCCCAAACACGTTTTTGGTCGAAAATTACATATTTTTGTTAACAACTGTACAAACATTTTCTAATTGATCTTAATGGGGCCCAACAAAAATCTTGTACTGAGCGTGTTGTCCAGAAATACCGTTTAATTGATTACAGATGTGTTCAGGCTTCCAGACCCCCAGTTACAACAACAACAACATATTTTATCGATAACAGGTAATTCTGCATGGATTAACGTCGATTGTATAATATAAGAAATATTTGTTATAAACAACACATGACCAACTATATAATTTATATGGCTCAGTAGTTATCTCGACATCACATGTATACACGAATTTGACAGAAATTGTGAACGGTTTGCCCTTATTGGATTTTAGCAGCAACCGCTCCCCGAACACGTTTTATTTATGATAACGACAACTTTTCTAAATGATTCTAATTGGGACCAAATCATGATTCATATGATGAAAACCGGACCCGTAGACACAGCAAGCGTGGCTAAAGGTGTCAAAGGCTTCCAAATCACCAGTTACAACAACAACACATGATGTTTATAACATGTAATTTTATATTAATATATAGCGACTTTGTAGAACTAAAGTATTTGTTCTAAATGACATATAATATGAACTAACATATACAAAACAAAATCATTGTTGCTGCAATAGTGATTGTTAGAGCTCCTCTAAATCGACCAAAATATAGAAACAATGGATAATGTATTGTATATCTCATAAATTATTCTGATCAAGGTGGCAAGCGTTAGTACATATATGTTCTATGGTTTGATGTCCCCCTACACTTTGAGAGGTCTTGAACACACCACAAACTGAAAGAATATGAGTTCAATATTAACTGAGGGTTTGTACAAAGGATAGTTATATAAGGAAATACACAATGTTTATGGATGGGTTGGTTCCCGAAATAGTGTGGCACTATAAACAACGCGGCTGCATGGCAAATATGAAAGACGAATTTTCTATTTTTCGAGAAAAGTCCTAGGACCATAAATAATGGTGTGATGTTTCAATTTTGCCACAACGACAGAGAGGTGACGTTTTAAAGTGATTACTCAATAGGCCATAGTTAAAACTACTGCATTTCAAATCTTAAGCGAGAATGGAGTACTCAGCTCACAACTGTCACAAAAAATGCAATCTCGAACTGGGACCACCCCTACTGTGAAGTAGATTATTGAGGAACAAGTATTAACAGAGAGGTATATTCCCCGTCCTGTTTGTTCAATGTCATAACGAGACAAAATGTGTGAAGAGCGAATTTACTATCAACATATTTGGTTGTCTGTGGGCAAGGGCGTAACTGGCTAGGGTTCGATGGGGTTCGGACGAACCCGCCCTGGGAAGGACAATGCTCTATTGTCCTGTCCGACCATGCACTGTCTACAATATGCACGTTCTCCAAACATAAATGACATTGAGTGTTACCAAAATTACATTAATATCTACCATATTCGAAAAGGGTAGCAAATAATAATGGCTGTTTATGGCGCTTATCCTTGTTCTAAGAAGCTTTTAAACATTACAATATTGTCCCAGTCATATTGTACAAGCCAACCAATGAACCGGCTGCAACCATTATATTCATGTACATGCGCTGCTCTAGTTTGATCAGAACGAGATCTGATACTCACCAGTATGACAATCTGAGTGGTACTGGTACTGGTTTAACGCATGAATGTATGAAGTCGGCACAGTACGAGCGGCCTTTAACGTCGCTCAAATCTGCCAAGCCTCTGTTGTGTGAAAGCTCACAATAAACCACCGGCGGGCTGCGAATCACTCGACCAGCGTGTTCTAGTGGGGGGGGGGGGCATGTCTCTATTCCGAAGGTTCGCTGTTCCGAAGGTTCATTATTCCGAAGGTTCGCTATTCCGAAGGTTCGCTATTCCGAAGGTATACTATTCCGAAGGTTCGCTATTCCAAAGGTTCCGTTCTCTATTCCGAAGGTTTTTGTTATTTTAAAGGTTAATTCTATATTCTAAGGTATTGAGAGGGTTATTTATCACGAAGACTCTTTTTATGAAGGAAATAACTTAAAACATAAAAACAATATATGTGATTTTTGTTTTGTTTTCGCTGGTTTCCTTGAGATTTAATGTCATTACGTATGACGTTATTTAAGAAATAAATACACGGTGTAGAGGTGTGTATGGTCAAGTTGTACCACAAAAAAATGATTGTAGGACGACGCGTAGCGGAGTCCTACAATCAGTTTTTTGTGGTACAACTTGACCATACACACCGATACACCGTGTATTTATTTCTTTTGTAATACGACTGAAAGTTTATGGTCACAATTCGACTGAATAGTCAACGAAATACTGCGCTTTTTCGGTCTCAGGTGAGAAAACATTTCGTGGTGTAATTCGTATTGGGCGTACTCGATTTCTTTGCATGGAGTACTCTAGTAATGTCTTGTCTTGTTATGAAATTCCCCCGTTGACTTTTCGAGGCACCTCTTCTAGAAATAATCGTTGTGATTGGCTAAAAAACGATGTGTTTTCAGCGGCGCCCGTGCGTTTCATTTAAATTGTACAGGAAATACGATTGCGGTCATTTCTGTTTTGAACGTTGTTGGGACAACATGAATATGATCATCGACTATGGACCATTTTCCTTACACAAAGCGATCAAAATGATCTAGTTTACTAAACTAATCTTATTCCCCTTCTGTACTGGTGAACAAACGCTTTCATTTTCAACTTGATTACGAAATATCGAATATGATCGAGATTCGAATCGACGAATGCACAGCCCGGCCCCATTGATTTATTTTGTCATTTAATATACTTGTTAAGTAACTTTCTTTGGTCCTAACATATATCAATATACCATAACATCATTTGGACCATATTCATTGGCAACCAAACTGGTTTCAAGCGACAAATCGCTAGAAAATTCGCAAGATTGTCAAGATGCAAAATTAAAAGGGTTGCGGGTGTACTCCGTTGATGCCCCGTTTGCGCGGAGTTAGAAAAGACGGGAAAAGTCGCGTGCGGCGATCTGAATAAACCGATTTTTTTCGTGGTACAATTGGAAATAGTAGAATTGTACCACAAAACTGGAACGAGATAGCCATGGTAACTCGGGCCACTGGCCAATCAGGACATGGCTTTTAAGCATAGTTAGGCAGGGTCGTATTACAATTCTCAATAGATAGTCACGTCACGCATTCCACACAATTGCTGTTTCCATACGATTTAATGACATTACGTGCGACGTTATATCTCAATAAGCTTAGAGGCAAGAATACGCCAGCTACAGGCGGATTATAACAGTGGAGCTATAACGCTTAATGAATTCATACTGCGTGGCAGAATATCGCTGAATAGAAGGGTATGAGATGAACCTAAATGCAATTGAGACTTTGTATTGACTTTAAAGGCCCACTTAATTTTCGAGTAACCGATTTGTTTTTTTTACAGTGCCTTTGTATACGGTTTTAATAACAATCTACGTCATAAAATATGATTAATAAACTATATAATTTATCACTATTTGAAACGTCTGTGTCTCAGAAGATGCCCATAGATAACTCTATCTTTAAAATATAGAGTTATTCCCCCTCCAGAAAATAATACACTTTGCGCAACAAAACCAGACGAAACTTAAGCACAAGAACACATCGGCAACTCAACACAGACAACATGTTCACAGTTTATTGTACCGGATAAGTTGATAATACATTGTTAGAGAGCTTCCTATTTCAAATGGTATATAATATGGCATATCTATATCTATATTTGCGAATGTCGGTCTGTCTGTGTTCTATAGAAATTCACAGGGGACCATCTAGATGATACCAATGGGGTCTACTAGGGGTAACTTTTTACGAGAAAGATAACGGTGTGGGTTAGAATTTTTTAAAGTGACGCCGTTGTTGTCAGGGGCAGAAAAGGGGGAGGGGCAGAATATATATAATCATCCCATGATATGAAGAATCTAATGGTGTGGTTTAAATATGTCGAAAGTGGCGTCGTTCGAGTCAGGGATGTACGGAAGGGAGAGGGGCACCAAATTTGATAAAACTAATTTTAGCGCCGATTTCCACCAAATTGATACATATTCTTCTTCGTGATACAGGGAATCTAATTGTGCGATTTAACAACGTTAAATTGTTGTCGTTTGGGTGAGAGATTGGGGGGTGGGCACTAAATTTGATAATAATGGGTTTAGTCGCCGATTGCCACCACACTTATACAAAATCATCCCCATGGTATGAGGAGTCTAATTTTGTGGCTTAAATCTGTCAAATATGGCCTCATTCGAGTCAGTGTGCACTGAAAGGGAGAGGGGCACCAAAATTGATACACAATATGTTTAGCGCCTATTTCCACCAAATTGATACACGTTCTTATCCATGATACGAGTGGGCACCAAATTTGATAAAAATTTGTTTACTCGCCGATTAGCACCAAACTTATAAATAATCATCTCCATGATATCACGAGTGTAATTGTGTGGTTCAAGGATGTCACAAGTGGGGCCATTCGAGTCAGTGGTGTATAGAGGTGAGAGGGACACAACAAAATTATAACAATATCTTTAGCGCCGATTTCCACCGGATTGATATATATTCTTCTCCTTGATACGAGGAATCTTATCGTGTTGTTTAGATACAACAAATGGGTGCTCTCTGGGTGAGGGATATGGGGACCTTAAATTTGATACGAATTTGTATACTCGCCAGTTTTCACCATCGTGCTGTCTTTCTGTCTGTATGTATGCGTTCTATATATAACTTAACGGGGTACAACCGAGATGGCACCAAGGCGTTCTAAGAGGGTAACTTTTTACGAGGAAGATAATGGTGCAGGTTACAATTTTCTAAAGTAACGCTGTTGGTGTCAGCGGAAGAAAAGGGGGAGGTCGGAAAAAAAAATAAAAAATTGTGAAATAGTTCTATCGCCGATTTCCACCAAACGCATACATAATCACCTCCGCAATATGGCGCTGTTCGAGTCAGCGTTGCAGGGGGCATCAACAATTAATTTAATAAACTATTTTTAGCGCAGATTTCCACAAAATTGATATATTATTCTTCTCTATGATATCGTGTGATTTAAAGACGCCAAATTGCTGCAGTTTGGGTGAGAGATGGGGGGGGGGGTCATAACTATTCTAAGAATTTGTTTAGTTGCTGATTACCACCACACCTATATATAATCATCTGCAATATATCATGCATCCATGAGTCTAATGGACGTGGTTTAAATATTTCAAAAGTGGCACCGTTAAATTCATGCATGAGGATGGCAGTTGCACCAAAGCTGATACAAATATATTTAGCACTAATTTCCACCAAATTCATACACGTTCTTCTCTAATGATACGATTAATTAAATCACATTTGGCGTCGTTTTGGGTCACGGATGGCGAGATGATATGCACTATCATTGATAAGATTGCTATTCGCCGATATCCACCTATATAAGTTTATATATAGTCACCCAGGCCATCTCCATATCATTTTAAGGAGTTTTGAGCGTTACAATTTCACAATCTCGACAAATAGTGACCCAATTAAGTCACCTGAACAATTTTATCTTCTCAACTGTCATATTTAGATGGGGATGGCAATGAGCTAGCAAAAAAAGATACATAGAAGAAGCATTAAACGTATATTTATCATTCTATTTAAGAGATACATATATTCTTGCAAATTGAGAGACATTGAACCGTCAGAGGATTGCATATATATGATAGCACAATTGAGTCTGTTCCATTCAATACAGTTTCCACAAAAAAGTTATAATTTGTCAAGAGATATGGAAATGTATCGAAGGCTTGTTCAAAAATAGTGGTCACAGTGTGCAGTCAAATATATTTTCTTCTTATATAAAAGCAAACGCAGTCAGTAGCACATGACTTTTCAGGATCCTCCAATACTGACATCTGACAAGGGTATCTGACAGCGGAATTTTTAGAACCGACTCATCGACTGACATAAACAACTCAAAATCTCGCTCTGTGTCTGGCACATGTATCTGATATATTTCTTTTGAACTGAGAATATTTAGCCAATATAAAGCACCATGAACAGAGGAGCACCTGTAAATTTCTTTAAAACATCTGTATCTTCATGGAGATATGTTAGCCAAGTGTCCTCAAGATCTTAGTCCGACCCACTAGATTGATTGATACATCTCTATATGTAAAACCCAATTGTCGTCTTTTATTTTTGCGAACTAATGTGTTTATCGTGTTCATGTATCATATAATAACGTCTGAAGTATACGCAGTTGTAAATAAATAAATACTTCATTATTGGTGGTACGGATTACTCGCGATAAACCAAATGACAATTGACAAGGTGAGCCACTACTTATATTCCATGACTGTAAAAATCATGTTATGTGATGCTATTTGAATATATAACTTATGAGAATACGTGTAACACTTTGAGCAAGAGTATTCTCTATTCCCAACAAATATCCACAGCATGCAGAGTGTTTCACATCACTTTAACCTGGGCAACGCCGGGTAACCCTGCATGCTATTAGTCTATATATCTGCTCTGGGGGTTCGAAAATTAAGTGGGCATTTAATGTTGATGTTTCTTTCAAATACAGATTGCCAGTTCGGACAGACTGTATCTCTGACGTGTAGTTTATTTCAGTCATGCATGCAGTCATCGTGTTTTCAACTTTCCATAATAAACGATAAACTGATACTGTCTTCTTGCTATTAATAACCGACATCTGGGAATTAGCATGGGGTGTATAAATGCACTATATTTGAATACTAGCGTAACAGTATTTTTCATTCCTCGTTTGGTTTTTGTGGGGGGGGGGGGGGGGGTGTTGCAAATTTTGATTCATTTCTGATTAAATACACCCAGAATAGAAAACCTTCGGAATAGCGAACATTCGGAATAGCGAACATTCGGAATAATGAACCTTCGGAATAGCGAACCTTCGGAATAATGAACCTTCGGAATAATGAACCTTCGGAATGGAGAACCCTACCCGTTCTAGTGACACATTTTCGATTTACAGAAGAGACAAAAAATCCAAGTTCGAAGCTGTTGGAGTCTACTCTTATGACGCTTCCGCTTAGTAGGGACTCGCGCCGAAGAGTCGGTAGCCGTCCAGAACCTTCCGTACTGAACTGTTGGATAAAAATAAAACAAGTTATAACCAGTTGGGGGTCTACTCTTATGACGTTTGCGCTTAGTAGGGGTCGCGCTATTTTAAATATTATGTTTGGTTCTCGAACTAAAGAATCGGCAGGGTCCAGAACCTTTCGAACTGAATTAATGGACACAATATTATCCCAGTTCGATACAGTTGGAGTCTACTCCAATGACGCTTACACTTAGTAGGGAATCCCGCGATTTTAAATATTTTGTTTGGTTCTCGAACTGAGTAATCAGCAGGCGTCCAGAAACGTTCGTACTGAGCTAATGGCGCTAATCCACTTAGACAATACTTGCATAGTATATCCATATGTCGTACACGAACCACCCGTGCAGTGGTTCGATTACAGCTTATATGGAAGAGAAATTAAAGTTAATGATTCATAACGTTCGTCATCAAGAAGGCTGAACGTTTTGTTGTGTGATATGAGTCCGTCACCATGCAGGTCATGCGAGGTGTTGTGCTGTAATCGCCCCATCCAATGTACTCCCTGCATCAATTATGGCGTTGCAATCTACTGACGAACCCGTCTTAGGAAAAAACTGGCTACGCCCACGTCTGTGGGTTAATTAATGTCAACGTATACGGCAATCGTTTTGCGATATTCTTTTAGCAGTATATTCTCCCTACCGTCTCCGAAAAATTTATCAAAAAGTTCCCAAATAGAACCATTTTTATCGGAGTTATTAATAGACCGCCAACATCTTGGAATTTGCGTAATTTTCTGCAATTTTCTCGATCAAATAAATGTGGGGGAGGGATTTCAAAAAGTTTTGTGATAGTCTTGTAGATGGATCTGTCTCCGTTACATTGTTACGTTGTCTTACATTTTGATTATATGTTGTAAATATTTGACTAGGTATGTGATCAGTATGTATTTCATCCCGGTTGACACCCCCTTGTTGTCAGTATCCGATTAGGTGTAAACATGCATACATGTAGTGGTGTTTGAATACATGTTCATCGGAGTAATTCGTCTCGTAAAACGTCAATGAGGGGTGGCGACCTATAGCGGCCACATGTTACGTGCCACTCGTCGTTCTAACAGTACTGCATAGTATACAGTTTACATGAATGTTCGACAGTTCGAGAGTCGCGCATACTATATAACTTCAGTTGCAATTTTACTTAGTTGGAATACAAATTTCGACCACTGTCCCCAGATCGAAGGATGTACTGCTTTGGGTCGAAATCAATGTAGTACGCCCTGTCACTATAACTCCCGTCCATATTGGATGCACCGGGTCCGGTTTCGTGGTTTTACTGCCACATGTCAAAGTTCTGGAGTAGCATATCCATATATGGAAGTCATGAATATTCAAAAGCTCCGTATATGCATGAAATGGTACCCCAGAAGTTTCACCGATAGCTGTAGCACTAAAACCACGGAACCGGGGCTGATTAATCTCGGAAACTGCGGAACCTGACCAGGTGGAAACTGTCGCCATATGGCCGCGATTTGGTGACTGGGCGTATTAAAGCCAGCCTTAGAAATGAAGTAAAAAGAATCCAATTCTTCCAAGTGAATACTGATTGAAAAATATCTGTATATGGGACAATATGACCATAATATATGTCTGATTGTCATTTTATATTATCTCAATAATGTATATATATTCAGTTACAATATGTTCTATGCGTCACTTAGAAAAGTATAACCCTGAAAAATACTTTAAAAGCACATATGTTTTAAAAAAAGCCATGTGTCAGTTTGGTTCCACATTGTTCCAAGTGCTAAAATTCCTACCCCACAGTCACAATCTTGTAAATAGACGAAACACCGTCAACTCAGCAACAGTGGCAGTAACACTGCGCGAAAGAATATATATTTATCTACATGCTGGTAGAAGCGTGACCTTTGAATTCCCTCTGGTGTTGTAGCATTTGCTTTCCAAACTTTAAAAATCGATTATCTTGAAAACATAAAAAATGCACATAGGACAAGATGGAACTCAGGTCGCGAAATGCTCTCACCATACCCAGAATCTGCACGTTGCATGGAAAATGATATATTGAGATGTCTGCCTAAGGTCGGATTATTTCAAGAGTCTCCCGAATGTCGTTTCATGTTGTTAGGTATATGTATATCATTACATGGAATTGGTTATCATAATTAAAGGCACGGGCGCCGTTCGTTGCAGAACTATTCATATGTGATCAAATCGCCACCAACAGATAGAATATTAAAATATATATAGCTTTGTCGAGATGTCTCCCTAAGGTCGGATTATTTCAAGAGTCTCCCTAATGTCGTTAATTTTGTTAGCTATATGTATATGTATATCAGTACATGGCATTGGTTATAATAATTAAAGGCACGGGTGGCGTTCGTTGCAGAACTATTCATATGTGAGCAAATCGCCACCAACAGATGGAATATTAAAATATATATAGCTTTGTCGAGATGTCTCCCTAAGGTCGGATTATTTCAAGAGTCTCCCTATTGTCGTTGATTTTGTTAGCTATATGTATATGTATATGAGTACATGGCATTGGTTATAATAATTAAAGGTACGGGCGGTGTTCGTTGCAGAAATATTAATATGTGGTCAAATCGCCACCAACAGATGGAATATTAAAATATGTACAGTTTTGTTCATATCCAAACGTAATCAGCGCGTGAATAGTGTATTGTCCTCAATGTGTACGATGATTGCGTAAACAACAGCATGCTCGTGTTACAGAAGTTTTGCTTCTGTTTACATAACACAACGTAATCATATTGGTTAATCACACAAACATTATATAAACGCTCTTCATTATTTCCATATAAGAAAAATAGTAACAAAGAACGCTCTTTATGCTTACCATATCCGGATCTATACAAAAGTCAGAAAAGGTAACGGTTTTTTCCTTTTGTTTGCACAACAAAGTGAAAACAATTGACAATAACATACTGTTTATGCCATATTTCTGTTTGATATAACAACAGATTCTGCCTATATTTTACTATTTCTGTGTATGGCGGTTTTTGACGGAGATGAATATTTTAACAGCATACCCACCGCCAACACCGCCCGTATCTATAATATGAGCAATAAAAGATGTTTTTTTATTAATACCAAATGCTCTCACCATACCCTGAAGCTGCACGTTGCATGGAAAATGATATATTGAGATGTCTGCCTAAGGTCGGATTATTTCAAGAGTCTCCCGAATGTCGTTTCATGTTGTTAGGTATATGTATATCATTACATGGTATTGGTTATAATAATTAAAGGCACGGGCGGCGTTCGTTGCAGAACTATTCATATGTGATCAAATCGCCACCAACAGATGGAATATTAAAATATATATAGCTTCGTTGAGATGTCTCCCTAAGGTCGGATTATTTCAAGAGTCTCCCTAATGTCGTTAATTTTGTTAGCTATATGTATATGTATATGAGTACATGGCATTGGTTATAACAATTAAATGCACGGGCGGTGTTCGTTGCAGAAATATTAATGTGTGGTCAAATCGCCACCAACAGATGGAATATTAAAATATGTACAGTTTTGTTCATATGCAAACGTAATCAGCGCGTGAATAGTGTATTGTCCTCAATGTGTACGATGATTGCGTAAACAACAGCATGCTCGTGTTACAGAAGTTTTGCTTCTGTTTACAAAACACAACGCAATCATATTGGTTAATCACACACACATTATATAAACGCTCTTCATTATTTCCATATAAGAAAAATAGTGACAAACAACGCTCTTTATGCTTACCATATCCGGATCTATACAAAACTCAGGAAACGTAACGGTTTTTTCCTTTTGTTTGCACAACAAAGTGAAAACAAATGACACTAACATACTGTTTATGCCATATTTCTGTTTGATATAACAACAAATTCTGCCTATATTTTACTATTTCTGTGTATGGCGGTTTTTGACGGAGATGAATAGAATATTTTAACAGCATACCCACCGCCAACACCGCCCGTATCTATAATATGAGCAATAAAAGATGTTTTTTTATTAATACCAAATGCTCTCACCATACCCCGAAGCTGCACGTTGCATGGAAAATGATATATTGAGATGTCTGCCTAAGGTCGGATTATTTCAAGAGTCTCCCGAATGTCGTTTCATGTTGTTAGGTATATGTATATCATTACATGGTATTGGTTATAATAATTAAAGGCACGTGCGGCGTTCGTTGCAGAACTATTCATATGTGATCAAATCGCCACCAACAGATGGAATATTAAAATATATATAGCTTTGTCGAGATGTCTCCCTAAGGTCGGATTATTTCAAGAGTCTCACTAATGTCGTTAATTTTGTTAGCTATATGTATATGTATATCAGTACATGGCATTGGTTTTAATAATTAAAGGCACGGGTGGCGTTCGTTGCAGAACTATTCATATGTGATCAAATCGCCACCAACAGATGGAATATTAAAATATATATAGCTTTGTCGAGATGTCTCCCTAAGGTCGGATTATTTCAAGAGTCTCCCTATTGTCGTTAATTTTGTTAGCTATATGTATATGTATTTCAGTACATGGCATTGGTTATACTAATTAAAGGCACGGGCGGTGTTCGTTGCAGAAATATTAATATGTGGTCAAATCGCCACCAACAGATGGAATATTAAAATATGTACAGTTTTGTTCATATACAAACGTAATCAGCGCATGAATAGTGTATTGTCCTCAATGTGTACGATGATTGCGTAAACAACAGCATGCTCGTGTTACAGAAGTTTTGCTTCTGTTTACATAACACAACGCAATCAAATTGGTTAATCACACAAACATTATATAAACGCTCTTCATTATTTCCATATAAGAAATATAGTAACAAACAACGCTCTTTATGCTTACCATATCCGGATCTATACAAAAGTCAGGAAACGTAACGTACTGTTTATGCCATAGTTCTGTATGATATAACAACAAATTCTGCCTTTATTTTACTATTTCTGTTTATGGCGGTTTTTGACGGAAATGAATATTTTAACAGCATACCCACCGCCAAAGACAGCCCGTATCTTTAATATGAGCAATAACAGATGTTTTTTTATTAATACCAAATGCTCTCACCATACCCAGAAGCTGCACGTTGCATGGAAAATGATATATTGAGATGTCTGCCTAAGGTCGGATTATTTCAAGAGTCTCCCGAATGTCGTTTCATGTTGTTAGGTATATGTATATCATTACATGGTATTGGTTATAATAATTAAAGGCACGGGCGGCGTTCGTTGCAGAACTATTCATATGTGATCAAATCGCCACCAACAGATGGAATATTAAAATATATATAGCTTTGTTGAGATGTCTCCCTAAGGTCGGATTATTTCAAGAGTCTCCCTAATGTCGTTAATTTTGTTAGCTATATGTATATGTATATGAGTACATGGCATTGGTTATAATAATTAAAGGCACGGGCGGTGTTCGTTGCAGAAATATTAATATGTGGTCAAATCGCCACCAACAGATGGAATATTAAAATATGTACAGTTTTGTTCATATGTGCAAACGTAATCAGCGCGTGAATAGTGTATTGTCCTCAATGTGTACGATGATTGCGTAAACAACAGCATGCTCGTGTTACAGAAGTTTTGCTTCTGTTTACATAACACAACGCAATCATATTGGTTAATCACACAAACATTATATAAACGCTCTTCATTATTTCCAATTAAGAAAAATAGTGACAAACAACGCTCTTTATGCTTACCATATGCGGATCTATGCAAAAGTCAGGAAACGTAACGGTTTTTTCCTTTTGTTTGCACAACAAAGTGAAAACAATTGACAATAACATACTGTTTATGCCATATTTCTGTATGATATAACAAAACATTCTGCCTATATTTTACTATTTCTGTTTATGGCTGTTTTTGAAGGAGATGAATATTTTAACAACATACCCACCGCCAACACCGCCCGTATCTTTAATATGAGCAATAAAAGATGTTTTTTTAATTATTAATACCAATGCTCTCACCATACCAAGAAGCTGCGCGTTGCATGGCAAATGATATATTGAGATGTCTCCCTACGGTCGGATTATTTCAAGAATCTCCCTAATGTCGTTTCATGTTGTTTGGTATATGTATATCATTACATGGTATTGGTTACAATAATTAAAGGCACGTGCGGCGTTCGTTGCAGAAATATTCATATGTGTTCAAATCGCCACCAACAGATGGAATATTAAAATATATATAGCTTTGTCGAGATGTCTCCCTAAGGTCGGATTATTTCAAGAGTCTCCCTAATGTCGTTAATTTTGTTAGCTATATGTATATGTATATCAGTACATGGCATTGGTTATAATAATTAAAGGTACGGGCGGTGTTCGTTGCAGAAATATTAATATGTGGTCAAATCGCCACCAACAGATGGAATATTAAAATATGTACAGTTTTGTTCATATCCAAACGTAATCAGCGCGTGAATAGTGTATTGTCCTCAATGTGTACGATGATTGCGTAAACAACAGCATGCTCGTGTTACAGAAGTTTTGCTTCTGTTTACATAACACAACGTAATCATATTGGTTAATCACACAAACATTATATAAACGCTCTTCATTATTTCCATATAAGAAAAATAGTAACAAAGAACGCTCTTTATGCTTACCATATCCGGATCTATACAAAAGTCAGAAAACGTAACGGTTTTTTCCTTTTGTTTGCACAACAAAGTGAAAACAATTGACAATAACATACTGTTTATGCCATATTTCTGTTTGATATAACAACAGATTCTGCCTATATTTTACTATTTCTGTGTATGGCGGTTTTTGACGGAGATGAATATTTTAACAGCATACCCACCGCCAACACCGCCCGTATCTATAATATGAGCAATAAAAGATGTTTTTTTATTAATACCAAATGCTCTCACCATACCCTGAAGCTGCACGTTGCATGGAAAATGATATATTGAGATGTCTGCCTAAGGTCGGATTATTTCAAGAGTCTCCCGAATGTCGTTTCATGTTGTTAGGTATATGTATATCATTACATGGTATTGGTTATAATAATTAAAGGCACGGGCGGCGTTCGTTGCAGAACTATTCATATGTGATCAAATCGCCACCAACAGATGGAATATTAAAATATATATAGCTTTGTTGAGATGTCTCCCTAAGGTCGGATTATTTCAAGAGTCTCCCTAATGTCGTTAATTTTGTTAGCTATATGTATATGTATATGAGTACATGGCATTGGTTATAACAATTAAATGCACGGGCGGTGTTCGTTGCAGAAATATTAATGTGTGGTCAAATCGCCACCAACAGATGGAATATTAAAATATGTACAGTTTTGTTCATATGCAAACGTAATCAGCGCGTGAATAGTGTATTGTCCTCAATGTGTACGATGATTGCGTAAACAACAGCATGCTCGTGTTACAGAAGTTTTGCTTCTGTTTACAAAACACAACGCAATCATATTGGTTAATCACACAAACATTATATAAACGCTCTTCATTATTTCCATATAAGAAAAATAGTGACAAACAACGCTCTTTATGCTTACCATAACCGGATCTATACAAAACTCAGGAAACGTAACGGTTTTTTCCTTTTGTTTGCACAACAAAGTGAACACAATTGACAATAACATACTGTTTATGCCATATTTCTGTATGATATAACAACAACTTCTGCCTATATTTTACTATTTCTGTTTATGGCGGTTTTTGACGGAAATGAATATTTTAACAGCATACCCACCGCCAACACCGCCCGTATCTTTAATATGAGCAATAAAAGATGTTTTTTTATTAATACCAAATGCTCTCACCATACCCAGAATCTGCACGTTGCATGGAAAATGATATATTGAGATGTCTGCCTAAGGTCGGATTATTTCAAGAGTCTCCCGAATGTCGTTTCATGTTGTTAGGTATATGTATATCATTACATGGAATTGGTTATCATAATTAAAGGCACGGGCGCCGTTCGTTGCAGAACTATTCATATGTGATCAAATCGCCACCAACAGATAGAATATTAAAATATATATAGCTTTGTCGAGATGTCTCCCTAAGGTCGGATTATTTCAAGAGTCTCCCTAATGTCGTTAATTTTGTTAGCTATATGTATATGTATATCAGTACATGGCATTGGTTATAATAATTAAAGGCACGGGTGGCGTTCGTTGCAGAACTATTCATATGTGAGCAAATCGCCACCAACAGATGGAATATTAAAATATATATAGCTTTGTCGAGATGTCTCCCTAAGGTCGGATTATTTCAAGAGTCTCCCTATTGTCGTTGATTTTGTTAGCTATATGTATATGTATATGAGTACATGGCATTGGTTATAACAATTAAATGCACGGGCGGTGTTCGTTGCAGAAATATTAATGTGTGGTCAAATCGCCACCAACAGATGGAATATTAAAATATGTACAGTTTTGTTCATATGCAAACGTAATCAGCGCGTGAATAGTGTATTGTCCTCAATGTGTACGATGATTGCGTAAACAACAGCATGCTCGTGTTACAGAAGTTTTGCTTCTGTTTACAAAACACAACGCAATCATATTGGTTAATCACACAAACATTATATAAACGCTCTTCATTATTTCCATATAAGAAAAATAGTGACAAACAACGCTCTTTATGCTGACCATATCCGGATCTATACAAAACTCAGGAAACGTAACGGTTTTTTCCTTTTGTTTGCACAACAAAGTGAAAACAAATGACACTAACATACTGTTTATGCCATATTTCTGTTTGATATAACAACAAATTCTGCCTATATTTTACTATTTCTGTGTATGGCGGTTTTTGACGGAGATGAATAGAATATTTTAACAGCATACCCACCGCCAACACCGCCCGTATCTATAATATGAGCAATAAAAGATGTTTTTTTATTAATACCAAATGCTCTCACCATACCCCGAAGCTGCACGTTGCATGGAAAATGATATATTGAGATGTCTGCCTAAGGTCGGATTATTTCAAGAGTCTCCCGAATGTCGTTTCATGTTGTTAGGTATATGTATATCATTACATGGTATTGGTTATAATAATTAAAGGCACGTGCGGCGTTCGTTGCAGAACTATTCATATGTGATCAAATCGCCACCAACAGATGGAATATTAAAATATATATAGCTTTGTCGAGATGTCTCCCTAAGGTCGGATTATTTCAAGAGTCTCACTAATGTCGTTAATTTTGTTAGCTATATGTATATGTATATCAGTACATGGCATTGGTTTTAATAATTAAAGGCACGGGTGGCGTTCGTTGCAGAACTATTCATATGTGATCAAATCGCCACCAACAGATGGAATATTAAAATATATATAGCTTTGTCGAGATGTCTCCCTAAGGTCGGATTATTTCAAGAGTCTCCATATTGTCGTTAATTTTGTTAGCTATATGTATATGTATTTCAGTACATGGCATTGGTTATAATAATTAAAGGCACGGGCGGTGTTCGTTGCAGAAATATTAATATGTGGTCAAATCGCCACCAACAGATGGAATATTAAAATATGTACAGTTTTGTTCATATACAAACGTAATCAGCGCATGAATAGTGTATTGTCCTCAATGTGTACGATGATTGCGTAAACAACAGCATGCTCGTGTTACAGAAGTTTTGCTTCTGTTTACATAACACAACGCAATCAAATTGGTTAATCACACAAACATTATATAAACGCTCTTCATTATTTCCATATAAGAAATATAGTAACAAACAACGCTCTTTATGCTTACCATATCCGGATCTATACAAAAGTCAGGAAACGTAACGTACTGTTTATGCCATAGTTCTGTATGATATAACAACAAATTCTGCCTTTATTTTACTATTTCTGTTTATGGCGGTTTTTGACGGAAATGAATATTTTAACAGCATACCCACCGCCAAAGACAGCCCGTATCTTTAATATGAGCAATAACAGATGTTTTTTTATTAATACCAAATGCTCTCACCATACCCAGAAGCTGCACGTTGCATGGAAAATGATATATTGAGATGTCTGCCTAAGGTCGGATTATTTCAAGAGTCTCCCGAATGTCGTTTCATGTTGTTAGGTATATGTATATCATTACATGGTATTGGTTATAATAATTAAAGGCACGGGCGGCGTTCGTTGCAGAACTATTCATATGTGATCAAATCGCCACCAACAGATGGAATATTAAAATATATATAGCTTTGTTGAGATGTCTCCCTAAGGTCGGATTATTTCAAGAGTCTCCCTAATGTCGTTAATTTTGTTAGCTATATGTATATGTATATGAGTACATGGCATTGGTTATAATAATTAAAGGCACGGGCGGTGTTCGTTGCAGAAATATTAATATGTGGTCAAATCGCCACCAACAGATGGAATATTAAAATATGTACAGTTTTGTTCATATGTGCAAACGTAATCAGCGCGTGAATAGTGTATTGTCCTCAATGTGTACGATGATTGCGTAAACAACAGCATGCTCGTGTTACAGAAGTTTTGCTTCTGTTTACATAACACAACGCAATCATATTGGTTAATCACACAAACATTATATAAACGCTCTTCATTATTTCCAATTAAGAAAAATAGTAACAAACAACGCTCTTTATGCTTACCATATGCGGATCTATGCAAAAGTCAGGAAACGTAACGGTTTTTTCCTTTTGTTTGCACAACAAAGTGAAAACAATTGACAATAACATACTGTTTATGCCATATTTCTGTATGATATAACAAAACATTCTGCCTATATTTTACTATTTCTGTTTATGGCTGTTTTTGAAGGAGATGAATATTTTAACAACATACCCACCGCCAACACCGCCCGTATCTTTAATATGAGCAATAAAAGATGTTTTTTTTATTATTAATACCAATGCTCTCACCATACCAAGAAGCTGCGCGTTGCATGGCAAATGATATATTGAGATGTCTCCCTACGGTCGGATTATTTCAAGAATCTCCCTAATGTCGTTTCATGTTGTTTGGTATATGTATATCATTACATGGTATTGGTTACAATAATTAAAGGCACGTGCGGCGTTCGTTGCAGAAATATTCATATGTGTTCAAATCGCCACCAACAGATGGAATATTAAAATATATATAGCTTTGTCGAGATGTCTCCCTAAGGTCGGATTATTTCAAGAGTCTCCATAATGTCGTTAATTTTGTTAGCTATATGTATATGTATATCAGTACACGGCATTGGTTATCATAATTAAAGACACGGGCGGCGTTCGTTGCAGAAATATTAATATGCGGTCAAATCGCCACCAACAGATGGAATATTAAAATATGCACAGTTTTGTTCATATCCAAACGTAATCAGCGCGTGGATAGTGTATTGTCCTCAATGTGTACGATGATTGCGTAAACAACAGCATGCTCGTGTTACAGAAGTTTTGCTTCTGTTTACATAACACAACGTAATCATATTGGTTAATCACACAAACATTATATAAACGCTCTTCATTATTTCCATATAAGAAAAATAGTAACAAAGAACGCTCTTTATGCTTACCATATCCGGATCTATACAAAAGTCAGAAAAGGTAACGGTTTTTTCCTTGTGTTTGCACAACAAAGTGAAAACAATTGACAATAACATACTGTTTATGCCATATTTTTGTATGATATAACAACAAATTCTGCCTATATTTTACTATTTCTGTTTATGGCGGTTTTTGACGGAGATGAATATTTTAACAGCATACCCAACACCGCCCGTATCTTTAATATGAGCAATAAAAGATGTGTTTTTATTATTATTAATACCAAATGCTCTCACCATACCCAGAAGCTGCGCGTTGCATGGAAAATGATATATTGAGATGTCTCCCTAAGGTCGGATTATATCAAGAGTCTCCCTAATGTCGTTCATGTTGTTAGGTATATGTATACCATTACATGGTATTGGTTATAATAAGTAAAGGCACGGGCGGCGTTCGTTGCAGAAATATTCATGTGTTCAAATCGCCACCAACAGATGGAATATTAAAATATATATAGCTGTGTCGAGTTGTCTCCCTAAGGTCGGATTATTTCAAGAGTCTCCATAATGTCGTTAGTTTTGTTAGCTATATGTATATGTATATCAGTACATGGCATTGGTTATAATAATTAAAGGCACGGGCGGTGTTCGTTGCAGAAATATTAATATGTGGTCAAATCGCCACCAACAGATGGAATATTAAAATATGTACAGTTTTGTTCAGATGCAAACGTAATCAGCGCGTGAATAGTGTATTGTCCTCAATGTGTACGATGATTGCGTAAACAACAGCATGCTCGTGTTACGGAAGTTTTGCTTCTGTTTACATAACACAACGCAATTATAGTGGTTAATCACACAAACATTATATAAACGCTCTTTATTATTTCCATATAAGGAAAGTAGTAACAAATAACGCTCTTTATGTTTACCATATCCGGATCTAAATAAAACCTAGGAAAGGTAACGTTGTTTGCTTTTGTTTACGTAACACATTTGACGGATGTGAATATGTTAGTAGCATGCCCACCGCCGACACTGGCCGTATCTTTTATATAGCAATAAAAGATTTTTTGTTCGTTTGATACCAAATGCTCTCACCATAACCAGAAGCTTTACGTTGCATAGAAAATGATATATCGAGATGTCTCGCCATCAACATATGGAATATTAAAGCATTGTTCATATGCAAACATAATGGGGCGTAAATAGTGTACTGTGTAATAGTATACTGTCTTCAAGGTGTGCGATGATTGCCAACACAGGGGCCTCGGTGGCTCAATCGGTTAGGGGTACAACTCCAAGCCGTTTCGCCCTCCAGCGCTGGCGATTAGGGTTCAAATCCACATGTTTCCATCGTGGACTTTGTAACTCGAAATCGTTATCTGGAGGAGTTACCAGTTACTCGCCGATGGCCGGTGGTTTGCCGCACATGGTTGACGAGTTTATCAGCCATTGAAATCACTGTTAGATTAGTCGCAAGTGTGCGGATTTCCTCCACCACTAAAACTGGCAATGTCGTGATATGGCCTTAGTGGCTAAAGCGACAATAACCCCCAATCAATCAATCAATCATGATTGCCAACACCGCCCGTATCTTTGATATAGCAATAAAAGATGGTTTTTTTTCGATTAATAACAAATGCCCTCACCTTACCCAGAAGCTACGCGTTACATAGAAAATGATATATCGAGATTCTCCATAAGGTCGGATTATTTCAAGAGTCTCCCAAAGGTTTATGGCTGTTTTTGACGGATGTGAATATTTTAACAGCATACACTCTAAGAACAGTCAAGAACCCTACGGTTCTTCACGCCTTCAAGAACCGATATTATGGGGATTTGGTTCTTCGCGCTCTCTAGAACCGAACATTGACTCGCGCGTTTTGACGAACCAAATGAAGAACCAACTTTGTACAACATGAGTTGCGGTTCGTAATAAATGCGTGTCGCCCAAATGGAACAGAACTACGACCTCGTTTTGAGTTTTCAGAACCGCCATTTTCGATCGCTGATTTTTGTGAGAGGCGATGGAACAAAATCCGACAGAATCGACAAATGAACCGGCCATGTTGAGTGCTGGCGATGTGGAGCAATGGTTGATCGAGTGTCAGACTGCCAGTTGACAGCACGTTGCTACTTTTGAAGGTGATTATATTAGTTATCTTAATTTATATTTAGGATGTCGGATGTTTTGTAAAATAATCTCAGTTGAATTTAAATCAGACCTAATTAAAGTAAACTTGAAAGCTTCCAGATTGTAGATCTATGTCACTTAATTTACGGTATTGACTATTATTACCACTTTAGAGGGCGTTCTCTACAGTTCTTCATGTCGCCAAGAACCGATATTATGGGAATTTGGTTCTTCGCGCTCTCTAGAACACTGAGTCACGCGTTTTGAAGAACCAAATGAAGAACTAAATTTCTATGCTAAACTGAACTTAAGTGAAACCAAAAATCAAGGCATAAACTTATCACCAAGCACTCTGACTGGCCTCAGAGCAGTAATTCATCGACATATCAGCACCGATAGTATTATCATTCTGCTTAGGCCTCATCTGGGAAATATCTGTAGTCTCAAATTAACATTGATTTTAGTTACTTTTTTCCTTCTTAGAAATTTCTATATCCCCTAATTTGCAGAAGATAAAATACATAATCAAAGTAACTAATGGGTGAACATCACCAACTTCAACTGGGGAACGTCAATGGGGTCCTATGTCTCCCATAGCAGTTGAGGCTTAAGCTGAATGAAGTTTTCAGAGTGTGAATTTGGTGATGCTAGCCTGCTGGGCAGGATAGTGTCAATAAATTCATGATCTGGGGACCTCATTCTGCAAATGACATACACAATATTGCAAGCTTGCTCGCCAGCGAATATAAAGTCATTAACCCATTCTGTACTAAATAATCATTGACGAGTACATGTAGTTCTCTCAGGAAATATTAAGATAATAAGTTCAACTGGAGAGGTCTTTTATTAGACTGATAGGAATGTTATCAGTAATCTAGAAGTAGCATATAGCAATAGTTTTTATATGCAAAATCTGATTATTGGAGAATTATTTATAATAACAACAAAGTTTTACATTGTAGGCCCTAATCGCTGATTGACATATAATAATAATTATATAATATAGAAATGAGCGGTGCCCGTGTGTCTGCGTGGTATGCATCCATGTCTTGCCATCATCTGTTGTCCGCATGATAACTTTAACAGTAGTCAGTAACACAATTTGATGAAACTTAGCACATGGAAGATTTGGATCCATTCAACCATTTCTGGTGGAGTTATTTCCCTTTTCGAATTAGAATTTGATGATTATTTTGTTGTCTGGATGTTAACTCAAATTATGATTATCCGATACCTTTCAAATTTACTGTGTGGATTAATCACACGAAAATACATTGTCAAACAAAGCCACCTTATTTGGGAACTTGTGGCCTTTTGTTAACCCTTCCTTGGCTGGAGCTTCCTAAAGTTTTGCGAAAAACATGTGTGCCAATGCATTCCCTTATATATGTGAGTCTCTAATATGAGATGCTTATTAAGAGAATGCATGATCCTAACAATATTTACCATGACTATAAGCCAGTACATTCTCTGGTATATGCGAGGCTGCCTATGGGAGACTCGCATATATAACATAATTCCTGTCACATGATCTTTAATTCTGCATCTGCTGTGCCGATCCCATCATGGAAGGGATATTGAAGCCACAGCCCGGTTTGTGCTCCATGATAGAAATAATATTATAGCTTCAGAATTTTTCCAAGTATCGAAATAGTTCGATACATATCTTAACTACCTTTCTACGAACATTTTGTAACCCAAAAAGTCGCATTGAAGTAATGAAAAATACAACTGTGAGTCTGTGAATACCGTGTTTGGGTCCCAAACACAAAACAGCCATTTACAAGAAATGGAACAAAAAAGAACGTTCCATGGTACTCTACCCCTGATATGGTTGCAATAAAGAGCGTTTGTCTTACTTCTGGCGAAAGTTGAAAATGGCTGAGAAATGGCTGTGACTTTGGCAAAGTGTTTTTCAGAGCATATGAAGCCGGTGCATCAATAGTTTTGGCAGTTCGAATGGGCCATTTACGTTTAAGGCCCTGAGTCCTTTAATGAGATATTATTTTTTATTTGTAGATGTCCAACGTGTCAGGTCAGTTTCAAAGACCGGTTATCCCTGAAACGTCATCAGTTGCTGCATATAGACAAGAACCGTGTCAAATTACGTAACTTTTGTGACTATGTGTGCCGGCGATCTGTTTCATTGAGATGTCATTTTGGAAAGATATCGCCCATCTAGCGGAGCTGTCTTCAAATGTGATGTGTGTCCATTCGAGATGATTGACGAAAATATATTTAGTAGACAATTTCATTCTGAAGATTCACATAGGAATCTAGTTGGAATCTAAATGCAGAGAGGTCAGATGAAACCGTGTAACAGAGAACTCTGATATTCAAAATAAGAATGAACGACAATGTGACCTTCAAAATAAGGATGAGAAATACTTTTACGTTCCCCGCTCTAAGCATGTCAGCTATGAAACTGTGGACCAGCATTGTTACCAGAGTAGTTAGATAAAGTCCCATTCTTTCTATTAAAACGTCAAGGAATATGGATGCTGATGGCGTCGGATGGGAGCGACTTCAGAATATCTTACCAGTTGTCATACAAATACAAAAGTTTAATGTTTTCTCAAATCTCACTATTTGGTGCAACTGTGTGACTCAATAAGCTAATTCGCACTATTGACATATTCGTGATTTGTATATATGGTCTTTGTGATATATGACACGACTACTATGTTGCAAAGTGAAATATCAAGATTCAATTGAGCTATTGATATATTCCACCTTATTTTTTTTCTGGGACTAATCAGAACAAGCTATGTGTATGTTCTGGTTTTCGCGCACATGAGGCATGCGTTTGTTTATTAGTCTCTTGCCAGAAGTCTGAACTATCGAGGAAAACAACAAATGGATTCATTTGGAGTGGCATCTTCCGGAACCATATACACTCAAATCTGTGTACACGAATGTCAAGTTCCCAAATAATTAGATCTGGTTTAATTTGTGCATATCATTTGTTGACTTTCTGAATGGACATTTTGCATCAGTAGTTGCACTTCTATTGTGGTTTGACATTGGTTGTTAATGTATACACATCACAGCGTCGCTATTTGATACTATTCTAGCTGCTGTGTTCATTTTCTAACAACTGTTTGGCGTTGTTGAAACGGGTAATAATTTATTAATATTATTGGAAAGAACCAGGAAATCGTATGATGAAGTCAACACGTGTCGCATATTTCTAAAACGTCCAGAAAATATGCATCAAGATGATTCTGACTACTCCCAGAGAAAATTTAAATGGTACTAGTCTGAAGTATTCCAGGCAGCTAAATAAGGTGCCGGTCATTTGCAGAATGAAGTCCCCAAAGGGTGCATTTAGTGATGGAACCCACATAGCAGGCTAGCATCACCAAATTTACCCTCTGAGAACCTCATAGCTGATCAATTCATAAACAGAATGAGTCCCATTGGATGAATTTGGTGATGCTAGCCCACTATGAGGGGTAGCATCACTAAACTCACCATCTGGTGACCTCATTCTTCAAAATGTCCAGCACATTATTTTGAGGCCTGATAAATTCTCATTAATATCCAATTTAACATCAAATGGTAATTCAGTTGGTCACTAAACTCATGATTTATCGCAAATAGATAAATAAACAAATTTTCAACATGACATTTGGGGTTCTAAACACCTCAAAAAAAGTAAGTCCCCCCTAATATATTTGTTAATATGTTATGAAATATGAGATGGATTTTGACGAAACATCATTCAATTGTTTTGTGGTATCTGGTTCAGAGCCTGCACAGTGTACGAGATAAGGTCTTGTTGGTTATATTATGGCCGACCGAGCACAAATTGATTGGAAGAGTGTTGCTTTTCAAAAGCTGCAAAACACTTGACTTAGAGTGAATAATCACTCCAGTGTTCCATTGTTCACTCAAGTTGCTACTGGCTGTAAATGTGGTCCAAAAGTGACACTTATCCACGATAACATGCGTGTTATCTTCGGGACCAAATGTGCCCACTGCATACCCAGGCCATTCAGGCTAACCACATTAATTTGGAAAGACACCTTGCAGTAATGCAGTTACATGCTGTGGACGACACAGAGTTATTGGAATCAGTCTATTTGAAGCCCTTTTTCAGTAAACCATATAGGCATTGAGGTACCAACAGATAAGGATGTTTCAAGCCCGTGCGAGAAATGGGGGGACAACAGCACAGCCGAATGACTGATCACTCTATCTGTGTTTTTGCAACTTTTTAAAAGTGGCCCTTTTCCATTCAATTCATGCTCACTCAGCCATATGTCACCTCACCGCATAGTGCTTATATCACACTTGACGTCTCTGGTACCTCAAGTCATTCAGAGATTTTCATCAAAATCCATCCAATATCTCATAAAATATTACCGAATATATTAGGGGGGACTTTCTTTTTTTGAGGCGTTTACAACAAAATTGGCAAGGGAATGATGGTGAATTTATAAATATCTTTCAAAATTTCACGTTTAAAACAAAACCATAAATGAGATTATTGATCCACTGAAAAAATTGTTTGTCCTAAAAAAAATATTTTAATGTGACAAATAAATCGACAAGCTACAAGTATGGTCTGCTATCCTTAAAGGTACTCAATCCGATCCGATGCTCCTAAATTACTATTTCTTTGGCTTCGGGGGTAAAAACATATTCAATTCTAGTCGAGGAAGCCATCCATCAAACCTCAGATTGATTAGATATCGATGTTTGAAATGTGCTGTTTCTATGTGTTTGTGGTCCAATCTTTTCTTGTTAATAGTTACAACTTGATTTTAGATTTATCCATCTTACAACTGCAATTTGTCCGTTTTCAGCGCATCGTCGTCGAAAAGATTGGACCACAAACAATAGAAACAGCACATTTGAAACATCGATATATAATCAATCTGAGCTTTGAGATGGGTGGGTTCCTCGACTCGAATCAAATATTTTTTACACCCAAAGCCAAAGAAATAATAACTTAGAAGCATCTGATCGGATTGGGTTTCTTTAAAATACTGAATTCTTAAACATATTGTACCAAAATTCCACCTGACTATATGTAGAATATTTTTCCAGTTTAATGAATAAATGATTATCTTTATGCAACATTTTTCTTCTGATTCACCTGTACACAGAATGAAATGCATTTTCAGTGCTGATAATGCAATCTCTGTTACTAGAACCAACTGGTTCTTGGGCATGTATCCAACAAGGAACCAAATTTATTCTAAATGAAGAACCAATGGTTCTTCGGGGAAGGGAGGAGGGGAAATTGGTTCTTGGGGAAGAACCAAACTGGAACCAATGAAGAACCAGGGATTGGTTCTTGAGGGAGAACCAATGAAGAACCATTTGGTTCTTGGGATGAAGAACCAAATTTTAATCATGAAGAACCTATTGGTTCCGCCTGGAGGACAAACTTGAAGAACCAAATTTGGTTCTTCAATTTTCTCTGTGAGGAACCATTATTACTCTTGAAGAACCAAATTATTATTCCCGAAGAACCAAATGGTTCCACATGAAGAACCAATTATATCAACGAAGAACCAAATATTCAGTCGTGGAGAACCAACTGGTTCTGCGGTGTATAAATAATGAAGAACCAAATGGTTCTAGATTTGGTTCTTAATAGTCACAATAATGAGGAACCAAATGGTTCTTGGTTTGGTTCCCGATAAACCCAAATCTGAAGAACCAAATGGTTCTAGGCCCCCTGAAGAACCAGTTGGTTCTTCATTTGGTTCCGCCTGGAGGACAAGTGGGGAACCAATGAAGAACCATTGGGTTCCAATTTTTTCTAAGAGTGTACCCACTGCCAACGCTGCCCGTATCTTTAATATAGCAATAAGCAGTTATCAACGTACGATATCTCCATTCGTCGTTTATTTACATGTCTTCATGGCATATGACACTTTCCGACAAACACTTTAAGGACATTTCTAACGGGACAATGTTTTCGTTTGAAACGTGTGGGGGAGGGGTTGGGTGTCTTTGTTCAGTCATATACTCATTGTAGCAAATGAACACACCCAGCTTCATATGTCGAGTTGTTTGTAGATGCGATCGCGAATCGCGATGGAGAGTTCAAACAATAATGAATATTTCATAATTACCCTCTAATTTGGTTGTTAAAAATAGATAATGACGACGTGTGCATAGATACATTATCAGACAACAAGTGATCATTGAGCGCTAAACGTTTTAGTTGATTGTTCGATCGTTTTGTAATTATAATAAGCTGGATGCGTGCCGGGCCACATCGTTTGCGCCACCCAGACCTTGCTTTTTGACGCTGTTGGGAGACAATATTCAGAAGAAAATACTAAATGCTTGCATATAGAAATGAAATTGATGAGCGTTTGTACATGTATGGTTTAAAATGAAAGAATCAATCGCCGACCCACCCATGGCGATATAGATGCCATTGTTGGATAAATGGGCTAAATTTGTCAGATTTTCTAGTGATGGTAAATGGGGGTATTGTATCGATCCCCTTGACTTTAATAATACTACCGTACTATTAACGTAAAACGTGCATCCAAACTGCCTCTATCCGAGTACATGTATAATAGGGACAGCGCATAGAGGCCGTTTGGATGCATGGAATGGGAGCGGAGCGCGTTGCAAGTCCATGTGCACTGGTTAATATATTAATTTCCGCTTTAGCTAACAACTTGCCTGATTGCCAACAAATGCATACAGGGCAATTGGCTGCATGATATTATATTGTCCTTATGAAGGCAGCTTGGGGAGGTGCGGTCCGTGTCATGTTTATGTTGCGCACTTGGCAGAACCGGCCGTAGGTTAACAATGCTGTTCTCGCTCGAGCTACCGAGATTGGAACACCTGTATATACATACATGTCTATTCTGCACGAGAGCATTTTCCGGTATTGCATCATTTGGTTAATGATTTATTTTGGCCGAATTATACCAAATGTGCTTGTCCCTATAAACATGCTGATGTCAACTTCCATGTACCATGCCATGACCAATGTCCCAATTGTATGGATTGTATCCCGTGCTAAATTATTTAACGACAAAATCCGACCAAGATATGCACCAGAGAACATGTTTTGCCGACGACGCCAAATGCAAGTTATTTGTTTTCTCCCTCAACCAGATAACTTATATCAACCGAGGGCGTTTTGTAATAATGTCGTTTGGTCCCAAAAGGTTTGTCCTACTGTTTGTTTTCTTCCTGAGGGGGTTTTGTCAGAGTACCATGACAAGATATCTGGACATCAATTCAAATTCAGATGTTTATTGAACATGGATTATCATCAGAACAAAATGAAAATATAACAATGATGACGATTTTATAAAAAAAAAACAATGATGACGACTTACATAACATATAATCAAATAACTTAAAGGCACGGGAGGCCTTAATTGTCGAAAATATTCATATCTGTTCCAAACACCGTAAACAGAAAAACATTAACACGCTTAGTGTTCAATGCATAAATTATATACCATGACAATCGCGTAAACAACAGTATGTTATCATAAAGATCTACTATATTTTATCTGAACAAGAGCCTGGTTGTGTTACAGAAGACAGCACAATGCTGCTGGCTAATCACACACAAATGGTATAAACGCTCTTTATTAGTTCCATATCAGGAATTCACCAACAAAGAACGCTCTTTATGTTTACCATAATAATATAAACAAACACCAGAAAAGTAACTGTTTATGCTTTTTTTTTGTACATAACAATGGTCAAACATATGTCTACATTTTGATGTTCTTTCTGTTTGTGCCGGTTTTTGACGGGTGGAAACATTTTGACAGGATACCCACCGCCAAGGCCTCCCGTACCTTTAAACGTAGAACTGGGTAGCTTCTATCTCATGACATGACTAGACTACTTTGTGGCACATGAGGGGTTTCTGAATTATGACGTAGACAGGACACCGATAATGATGAATGTTCACTAATCCTGATATGGCACCAGAGATAAAATGGGAAATAAACAGTATCCGTTATCATGAAAGCCCTTGTTGCACTTCCATCCGAACTGTGTGGTGAACCATTGACCGATTTAATTTGGATATGGCTCAACATGAGCATTATGCCAAAGTTATATTTGTCTCAGGAAAACTACGAAAACCAACAGCGTCTGTCCGAGTGTGCGTCATTTCGTCCGTGCGTGCGCATTTTGGTTTGCGAACAATAACTTTAGTAACGTTAAAATTGTATTAATTTTCTGCGCATGTTTTATCTCTTTACTCCCCATAAGCGTCCCTGGACGCTTTTGCACTATTTCCACATAAGCGCATGTGGACGCCTCGCAACATATCCCTAGACGCGCATAAGAGCGCGTTACCAGACTTCCCCACAAGCGCCCTAGAGCGCCACACTAGGCCCAGACTGTACTAATGAGTTCGCCCCTATGCCCCCCGCTTTTGCTATGTTTCTAATCGAGACCACCCGGTTGTGTCAACTCGTTATTTGCCTATCTAATAACAATAAACGTGGCACCGTGTGCATCGCGCGCGACACATGCTGTGTTACTTTGGTACCATTCTAAGTATTTACGAACAACATGGCTGCAACATTTTCGAAACAGCAAGTGATCGACATGTTAATGGGAGATGATAGCGATTTTAGCGGAGATTGCGGTTCCTCGTCATCAGAAGATTCAGACGACGATTACTCTGCCCCTGCTACCAGCGACAATGTGACCTCCATCGATGATAGCAGCTTGAATAATAACCCGATTGGCTGGTCAAATAAACTTCGAAAGGTATCACTTCAGCCATTTACCCAAAGGACAGGGCCAGTTATACCAGATGAATTCGATACTGATACAGCAACAGCTTTGGAATATTTCAATTTTATGTTCTCGCCATCGAAGTATGCCGAAATAGCCAGGCATACTAACAACTATGCCAAATGGAAAATGGAAGAAAAGGGCGAGACTGATAAATACTGGTCTGATATTTCGGAACTAGAACTTCGTGCGTACATCGGTATGAACATCATGATGGGTGTGAATGACCTTCCCTCATACAAGCAGTACTGGTCACATGATGAGTTCATCGGAAACGCCGGCATCAGCAAAGTTATGAATCGGCGCAGATTTGAAAAAATCACAGAATACTTCCACGTCAGTGACCGAGAGAGCGAACCTGCTAAAGGGACAGATTCGTACGATCCACTATATAAGGTTCGCGACATCATCGACTCATCACTAACAACATTGAAATCGTGTTACTTGCCTTCGCAATATATATCTGTCGACGAAGGAATGATACAATGGACGGGACGTCTCTCCTACAAGCAATACATGCCGGCAAAACCAATAAAACGAGGGATCAAAATATGGATGATGTACGATGCCACCAATGCCTACCTGTTAAACTTTGAAGTATACCTCGGAAAGCATTATTTCAAACCGTCTGGAAAAGGTCTCGGGTATGATGTGGTTACGTCATTGTCATCGGATTTGTGTGACAAAAATTACTGTTTGTTCTTTGATAACTATTTTACCTCATGCAGGACTTACTAAACGATGGGTTTTACTCGTGTGGCACCGTTTGGCGGAACAGGAAAGGATTCCCGAAGGATTTACAGCGACTGAAGAAAATGAATCGAGGTGACTATAACACTAGACAGGATGGCGAATTTCTCACGGCAACGGAATGGCAGGACAAGAAACAAGTGTTCACCCTTAGCACGATGACTGACCCAACGACAGATATCATGGCTAATCGGCGCCAGGGAAAAACAATTTTTGAAGTGACTCAGCCGATGAGCATATTCATGTACAACAAGTACATGAATGGTGTTGACAAACATGATCAGTTGAGGATGACGTATCTCCTCGGTCGCGAAAGGAAAAAAGCATGGAAATGCTTCTTCTGGTTGGTCGCCAATTCATCAATAGTTAACAGTTTCATCTTGTTCAAAGAAGCATCAAAGAGACATAATTCTAAGAAGGTGTTCACGCATATGGATTTTAGTATTGAACTGGCTCATCAACTGATTGCAGAATATTCTTCTAGAAAACTCAAAGCACAAGAAGAGCCACGTGCCCTCAATGTATCACCAGAAAACTCAAACGGACACGTGTCCACACACATGGGACGCAAGAACCGATGTCGGGTTCATCTGAACTCAAAAGAAAGAAAAGAAACTGTATTTGGTTGCAAACTCTCCAATGTTCATCTATGTAAGGACGGTTGCCATTTCAAGTATCATTGTAGTTGAACGTTCCGAACAATTATGGATTATGGTTATGAGATATATAATGCATGGACATCACAGAGAACCCAATGTGTATCTACTGTATATTGCTATACTCAGTTAACATTCAAACTATCCAATTATATTAATTGTTCACGCAACACATTTCATGATATAATTTCAAATTTGGTGAATTGCACGATTTGACTCAGTTATTATTTCAAACCAAATTATAACATTCAAAATCAAATTTATTGCGAAATATTTTTAAAGATACGGGCGGCGTTCGCGGTGGGTATGGTGTTAAAACATTCATATCCTTGAAAAACCACCATAAACAGAAGGAATAGTAAGATATGGACATACCTTGTTCTTATACCAATCAGAACTATGGCATAAACGGTATGTTATTGTCAATTTGTTCCCCTTTGTTATGTAAACAAAAGCCAAAAAATTACGTTTCATTGCTTTTGTTTAGATCTGGATATGACACACATAAAGCGCCTTGTTTGTTACTGTTTTCCTGATAGGGAAATAATAAAGAGCGTTTATATCATTTTTGTATGAATAACCAATAGAATTTCGGTCTGTTATGTTATTTACGTACACCATTGTACGTCTTGACGACAATACACTATTTACGCGCTGATTATGTTTGGCATATGAGTTGAACTGTATATACATGATATATCAGTACACGGCATTGGTTATAATAATTAAAGACACGGGCGTATATACATGTATGTTGGCGTTCATTCTGTTGATGCCGATTTGAACAAATATAAATATTTCTGCAACGGATGTCGCCCGTGACTTTAATAATGGTTGCATTAGTTGAAAATCGACTATAACCAAGATCGCTATTTGCGTCGTTTTAGAAACACCAGCGCAGTTATTATTATATTTTTCAAAAATATATATGTTCTTGAATGTTTTTGTTTTATCAAATCGCTCTAGTTATCCAATCACCTTGAAAATTACAACTTTAGAAAAATAACGGTACTTTTTCGTAACGGAATTAGTTTGCCCTACCCGCATCATAGCAATTCAACATGACCACCGGCATCATAGTATATTAGCATGCCCACTTGACCAGGGGTGGACACGCGACAGCTCAGCTACAGTTATGTATTATTGTTTCAAACCGCTTAACATTAAATGGCTGGTGTTACATGCATGTTTCAGATGGACGTTATGTTACAATTTGCTTGATCGAAGAGTTCACAAACTATTTTCTCAAACATGTTTGGTTTTTGAGTAAAAGGAAATATCTATATCAATACAATGTGTACATTGTGCGGTCCTTTTTCTGATAATGTTGGTATATGTTTCTGGTGTTTCTGACGTATGTGATAAAATAGTGTGTAATCGTACACCTATATACCTGTATATGGATTGTTTCAAATTTCTCTTATATTATATAATGCGGCTAAATTTTAAATGGTGATGCCATACAGTGTTTGCACGAAGATGAACTTCCAAGCACGACGTGTTATATAATAGGTGTTTTCGAAGTCGAAATCAAAGTTGATATTGAGTAATTAGACAACGCGCCATAAAACCAATGACATACACGTATACCTATGATATAGCCTGCATCACGATTACCATTGATTTGTGCTAATAAATCAGAAGCCGTGCGGTATATACACGTAAGCATTACGCACTCTGGAAGCGGAACAAACTTATGTATGTACAGCGAATTACCAATGAATAATAATTATAATTGAATTGTATGTGTATGTTCTATATTATCACTTCTGTTAACTGTTACATTTGCATGTTAGTTTATAGTAATAAACAAACACAAACATCACTATTCTGAAAATATATTTTAAAACCTTACTTGAATTTCGTAGTGCGACATCGCGTTATTTTGGCTGAACGAAATAGAGGATATCTAGCGTTCTGAATTGATACCGGACAAATATATTTGATTATTTTCGCGACCGACTAGCTGCACTTTTCGCCAGCGGAAATACATTTGTTCTGGCAGAAACAACAGAAACTCATTATCGCCAGAAACAATGTACATGCGTTGACGACAAGTTGGTCGCGAAATTAAGTCCTTAAGCCATATCATGAGATATTTCTGGTATTAATTATGAGAAGAAAACAAAACACATTTGCTTTGAATTGTTTACAAAATACTTTTGGGAGTTGGTGACTTTCCAAAATAAGACGAGTCTAAATCCTGAACAAGGATCATTTGTATAAGACCTATTTTATTGTCACAATGTGACATTCGTGTGCAAACACGTCGTGGTCACTTCAACCCATGTAATCTGAGTAAATGATGAGATTTTGTATGGAATATTAAAAGCAACATTTCAGAGCTGACGAAACGCACAATACATATAGTTTGATATACTGATATTGAACTAATCCCAACAGAAATGTCGAAGATACTTGCTTGCCCAGGGCTCTTATACACAGGTGTCGATTTTCTCATATTACGACACACGTCCCGGCTTACGGTCATGATCCCCAGTTGGAGCTGTCACTCCAACAGCCTACCTTCACTGCGACAACACAGTAACAGGTTTACCACCATTTATGGAGCAACGGGATACTTTCTGACAAGCCAAAACTTATGGGGAAATAGCGTCTGGTACTTGATATATGCCCGGGAACACACCGTCGGTATTATGTTATAGCTGCAGGGAGATGAAGGGGTTGCTTATACAGCTAGTGTGGGAACTAAAGAGTTAAATATCTTATAAATATGTTCAGTGCGTAAATACAATTGAAGTTCGAAAAAGGGTTCGGTCCGAATCATTTTTTACTAAGTTATGACCCTTTTTACTTAAAATTTCCAAATTTGAGATTTCTCGATAAATTTAAATTGGGCTGTTTGGTCTGAAGGAAATGTGTATGTTAGCTGTTTAGTGCCAAATACAGGTCTATACTAAGGGTTTGTTTCGAATAAGTTTTACTGAGTTCTGGCCCATTTTAGAGTAAGGATTTTCCAAATTTGAGGTTTCTGGATAACTCAAGTTTTGGTTATTTGATCGGAACCAAATTTGATGTATGATTTTTCCAGTCATATTTTGTTACCAAGAAGACCCTTATCGCTTGTCAAGGATCATCTATAAATTCTGTCCTACTTTCTAGAAAGGCAATGCCCTAAATGAATCAAATTTAAAGGGGATATGTATATTATTTAAAGGGGCATTGTGTCCTCAGTACGTATGTGGCTTATTTCATGCTGTATTAAATTGTAATGATGTTGAGAAAATACTATTGTATAAGTTACTTTAATATAATAGTAAATAAAATGCCATACAAAAACACTCATTGTCGAAGCAGTCAGTTGCTATTTGCAATATTGAAATACAGTATATCGAGTTTGAATATACAAGCTCTGTTTAGTTGTTTTGAACAGAAAATTAGCTATGTGATTTTATTTATATATTACTTTTATAATAAAATACAGGTAGCCCACAATCGTGCTACAATAAAGTAACCCAGTAAGTCATGAGTGTTTGTGAACCTGATTCTTTTCATGCAACTTTGTCTTGCGTGGGTTCGTGGAACTGGTTGTAATGAACATATTCTTTCTTAAACAATTAATGAATTTCTTTGCATATATATAGCATGGACACCAGTCAGAATAATTTTATTGGTGCCAACAACAATATCAGAAGGTGTATTAAACCATTCGCAATGAATGTGTTATATAAGTATTGTTTATTGACCTCCAAGTATGAAGAGCTAACGAGTTATGTGGCTTATATTGACACGTATGAATACCTATACAGTGAAAAATGGGTGGCATACAAAGTCAAATATAACTCTTTTGAGTAGTACTCATTAGGGGCAATAGCCTAACCTGTATATGCAATGCGTTGAAACCAGTTATTAGGGAGACATATATAACGAGCACGCACGTGTCTCCATAATCACGGTTTATCACCTATCAGTTAACTTGAGAAAGTTAATATTCCCACAATACCCGCGTGTGGCTTCTATATATATATGGACACGTATTTATATATATACAATAAATAAGTTGGTGGCAAAAAAGCCAAATATTACTCTTTTGAGTCGCAATCATTGGGGATAATAACATACCGTGTACATATGCAATACGTTGCAGAAACATACATGCATGTTGGTTATCTTTGTCTCCTTAATAACGGTTTATTACGTATAAGTTAATCTGAGAAAGTTAATATACCCACAATACCCATATAGTGGCTTCTATAGACACGTATGTATATCAATACAGTAACAAATGAGTGGCATACAAAACAAATATAACACTTTTGAGTTGTAATCTTTAAGGACAATAACCTAACATGCATATGCAATGCGTTGAAATCCGTCAATAGGGAGACACATATAACCAGCATGTACGTGTCTCCCTAATCATGGTTTATTACATATCAGTTAATTTGAGAAAGTTAATATTCCCACAGTGTCCACTATGTGGCTTCTATGGACACGTATTTATACCTATACAATAACAAATTGGGTGGCATACAAAGTCAAATATAAGTCTTTGAGTTGTCATCATTAGGGACAATAACCTAACGTGTATATGCAATGCGTTGAAAACAGTTATTGGGGAGACATATATAACCAGCGTGTACGTGTCTACCTAATCACAGTTTTTTACCTATCAGTTATCATTTATTATATTAACTCGCCACGTTATAGTACGGGGGGGGAAGTCATATTGTACTCCCAAATGTCACATTGGACGCCCGAGTGTACAATGCCACGTTATATTGGGACTCTGTGACGTAACGAATTACCTATTGCGAAATAAATTGTGATGCGCGTACAACAGATTTAGCAAACGTTTCACTTCCGCGTTGAGTATTTTTTATTGCCGTGTTTACTGTTCCAAATCAAATCATGCATACTGTGTGTTTCGTCATCACGGTTTCTACAAATAAAATGCGAGCGCACAATATCCATGTAACTTGTAAGTTTTTTATCATTCTACATTTATATGTATCTGATTTAAAAAATAAAACGATGAAAATACTAGGCACACACACATAGTAACATACTGGTATATAAGCCTTTTATCAAAGTCGGAATGTCATTTTGAAAAGATAAGAGATCACCCATGACTATCTTTAAACGATTTAGAATTTGGAAAGTTGACGCATAATTTGGTCGCCTATTATAAAAAATAACCAAAAACAACCATGTCATCGATGACCTTTCACCTATTAAATGGCGATCGCGATCTTAAAAAAAATCGTATTAGTAGCGAAAACAGGAATGCATGTTTACATAGCACGTGTCTAATTATGCCAGCTAATGGGATTTTATATTCGAGAACAGTTGAAGCTGCTTTCACAGACCTGCGGCGGACGCACAAGGCCAACGCTATCGGGTTTGTGGCTGACCACTGGCACTGCGCATAAACCGATAGCCGCAGACACTGCACGCATGTGTCAGCCGCAGGTCTGTGAAATCAGCTTTAACTTCAGACAGACAAAATTGCGACTACGACCTCCAAGTCATCTGGCCATGTGAACGGGTTCCAAACAATTATGTTTCGAGTGAAAAGGTCAGAGGTAGCAAATTACTCTAAATGACGCGGAACGTGAAATGTTGACGCATCATTTTGTCGTATATTGCAATTTTAGAAGATATGAACACTTCAATTAAAACAAGTTGTAAATTTTCAATGAGCTTCCCACAAGAATCATGTGATCGATTTTGCAAAAAAAATGTATTGGTAATCGCATTAGCTCAAATATGACTGTACGATTACACACCACATGTCCCAATTAGGCCAGATAAAGGGATTTTATAATCGACAACTGTTAAACCACAAGACAGACCACCACACTGTTGGTCCAACCAAATTGCGACCACGCCCTTTAGGCCATGTGTACGTGTGAACGGGTCCCAAACCATATTCTTGCATATGGCGAAGTCCACCCGTTATGTGTGTACACCTCCTTTGGTAAGTAATACTGCTGACCTTGTGATTTTGATTGCGAATTATAAATGTTATACCTAAACAGAATACAACCAAAGCATATTATGCAATCTGATTGTTAACATTTATGAGGCCTGATAACCCTGACTAGATCACAGGACGTATAACTGTTATATTTATATATTTACATACACCTGATATCTCTTCCGATTTCCCCATAGCGTTACGGTAGACACGCCCCCTTTCAATGCGTTCATAAATATATGAACGTGACGTCACGTTCAATGTCGTTCATAGGTTTATGAACACATTGTTCCCGGAAATCACCGGGGATTGTCGGACATTACCGACTGCTTGAGTATCTAGTCAGCCAATACGCCAAGGATTTGATAGCAAACAATATGTAATCGAGGTTCACGATTGGATGGCTTGTGGCATCTGATCGCGAGCACGGGTGGCACAAGATGTTCGTTTGACTATCAGAATGTTGGTTATCATATAATTCCATAATATGTCAAATATAGCGAATTATCGAAATATGAAATACAACGAAAAAGCGAAATATGAAAATACAGCGAAATAGCACGAAAAATCGAAATAGGAAAATACAGCGAAATAGCGAAATAGGGCGAAATATAGAGCAAAATATAGAAATAGGAAATTATTTTTATAAACGAAATAACGGACATATTTGAAAAAAGTGTTTTTGACTTAATAACGGACATATTTGGAGAAGTGTTTTAAAGAGCGTAAGTATATAAATATGAATAATAAACGGCGGACTCAACGTGGTCATGGGTTTTGACTGCGATAAAAAATCAGCAAACTCCGCATGAACCCCTTTGGGGTTTATGCAGTTTGCTGAATTTTTCTCGCGGTCAAAATCCCATGACCACATTGAAACCGCCGTTCATTTCTTATATAAAACAAAGTGCACCATTCCAAATTTCATGCATAGAAACAAGTTTTATTCCACACCGAGATGCCAGGCCAGATGGCACTGAGTAAAATTTTATTCCATAAAATTATATGGATAGCATACACACACTGTTTACATTTAAAACATTACATGTTTCTGAAATACGCTCAAATTCTTTCATCCTATCAGTGGTTCTATGTAAATCTGGGTGAGAATTTCACACTATATGTGCCATTAATATGAATGAGCTAAGATCGCATGTAGTAACATCATGATTTATAATGGAATATGCAATGGTTTGAATGTAATCAATTTCAATTGGGGGAGGGTCCGGGAGGGTGCGCGAGATCTTTTTTTGGATTTACAGCTGGGAGTTACCGTTCAAATCTCGAGATTAACGGGGTCTTTACTGGTGTTATATGGTGCTGACAGGTTCATTTAATGACAAAATTACGATTAACCAATTAAGCTGGATAAACAACACATGTGGCGGCACACGTCGGTTTCATTTGCGGCCCAACCAAATATACCACATGTAATTTCATTAGGTTGTCGCTTGAGGGACCTAGCAGCAATAATACGCATCGTAGCATTGATCTTGGTTACGAGCACTTTTGGGGTCCGTGAAGTTGGATCGAAGTTCGAAGTTCGAAATTCGGTAGAGATTCGACCCCCACTTTTGTTTGCCTCAAATGCATTGTTGTGTTCCAATTCGTGCTCCCCTGCTCGAATTTTGGGTCAAAAGTGATTTTTTTTCGCTTTTTCTGAGATACTGCTGGACTTGGAAAATTTAGCCACGGCGCTGGACTTAGAAAATTTCGCCTTCAATATTAAGGTGCCGAAGGGAAGTGGCATTATTTATGGCTGGATTGAGCTGAAATTTGGTATGTTTGATACTTTCCATAAGAGAATCAAGCAAACTAACGCTCAGCTTCGAGAAATTACGCGATCTATAGGTTTGAATTTCAATCTGGGCGAATTTCGATCTGGATTGAATTTCGAAATTCAGATTGAAATTCGACCCCCACTTTTGTTTGCCTTAAGTGCATTGTTGTGTTCCAATTCGTGTTCCCCTGCTCGAATTTTGGGTCCAAAGTGATTTTTTTCACTTTTTCTGAGATACTGCTGGACTTGGAAAATTTAGCCACGGCGCTGGACTAACGCTCAGCTTCGAGAAATTACTCGATCTATAGGTTTGAATTTCAATCTGAATTTTAATCTGGGCGAATTTCGATCTGGATTGAAGTTCGAAATTCAGATTGAAATTCAAACCTATAGATCGAGTAATTTCTCGAAGCTGAGCGTTAGTTTGCTTGATTCTCTTATGGAAAGTATCAAACATGCCAAATTTCAGCTCAATCCAGCCATAAACAATGCCACTTCCCTTCGGCACCTTAATATTGAAGGCGAAATTTTCTAAGTCCAGCGCCGTGGCTAAATTTTCCAAGTCCAGCAGGGGGGGGGGGGGGTCGGAAAAAAAATCCAGGCACGTATGATGGGGTGGGTGGGTGGGTGTCTCTCGGGTCCAAAAAGCTGTTTTTTCCATGTGCCAATTTTTTTTTCCATTCCTGCTATTGAGTCTTATTTTGATGTGTTTTGAACAGAAACAGGTCATATATAGTTAATAGTAATGCTATACTATATATAGAGGTTATCAGTAGTTGGATCAGTTGCACAATGGCCAACAATAACCCAAATTCAACTTGATAGAACTAGAAACTGCGCTATTGGAAAATTTAATTTAATCAGGATTCCATCTACTGATACAACAAAATAAGAATAACTATGCAGAACTCAGCTAAAAATAAGCAATAAAATGAAAGCACATTTGACCATATGAGACATGGAAATAAAGATATAATAAATAATGGAATAAAATAGACTTTTGACAACATAAAACATAAAATCTTAACAAATAAATTGAAGGCCAGCCGGGCCAGCTTGAACAATTTCAAATTGTTTTCCAAGTTAATGTGGATCAGCTTGTAATGTTGATCACAGTAACACAGATTTTATCGTCACTGATATCGTGAGCAAAAAAGAAGTGAGATTGGGCTATCCATCCATATTATTCCCAATTATTACGAAGCCTGTTACTTCAAGCAGTGGCTACCAGCCTGCCATTACACGCTATAACATGTTTCCTCAGTTCTGGTTTCTGAGATGCACCAAGAAGAGTCACGCGGGTATATCATGGTTGTGTTTGGTATTAGCATTATTCTTCAAACTCGGATAAACTGGGATGAACAGTTGTATTTCCACATGTTTTGATAAACAATTTGGTTCCAGCAATACAGTAATGAACTAATTAAACGACTCCATAACCACAGCAGAATAATGGGTAATTTTTTCAGGGGAGAGCTTTCCGATGAATGACAACAAGCCATATTTCCAACTAAATCCTGAAAAATTACCCATTATTTTGCTGTGGTTATGGAGTCAATTAATTAGGGCATTACTGTATATCACATAGCAAATATCAAAATATCAAATAATCTGAAATTTGTTGTACCGGTACCATGTATTCTGTAGAATACTCAAATGTGATTATGTGACTAGATCATGTGACTATATATTATGAAAATGAATGTTAATAAAAACTTTGGCACTCTGCCTATATATCCCTAGAAATGTGATTATGTTGACACATTTCTTGATTAATGACATTTATATGATAAATTCGAATAGTATCGTTATCTCATTATGCACTGTTCTATTCAAATATCGCGCAATAAATTATGATAATGCAGGATAATCAGCTATTTGGTTGCTCAGTTGATAATTTTCTCAAATTTAGGGGGGTGGGTATCCAAAACTGACCGGAAAAAAATTCCTGAAACGGAAAAAAAAGGGTGGGTGTCCAAAATTGCCTGGAAAAAAAGGCCGGAAACGGAAGAAATTGGGTTGGTGGGTCCCCCGAGGCCGGAAAAAATTAAAATGATCATACGTGCCTGGAAATTTTTTCCGACCCTCCCCCCCCCCCCCTGAGTCCAGCAGTATCTCAGAAAAACTGAGAAAAAAATCTCTTTTGACCCAAAATTCGAGCAGGTGAGCACGAATTGGAACACAACAATGCATTTAAGGCAAACAAAAGTGGGGGTCGAATTTCAATCTGAATTTCGAACTTCAATCCAGATCGAAATTCGCCCAGATTGAAATTCAAACCTATAGATCGAGTAATTTCTCGAAGCTGAGCGTTAGTTTGCTTGATTCTCTTATGGAAAGTATCAAACATACCAAATTTCAGCTCAATCCAGCCATAAACAATGCCACTTCCCTTCGGCGCCTTGATATTGAAGGCGAAAGGTGAAGTCCAGCGCCGTGGCTAAATTTTCCAAGTCCAGCAGTATCTCAGAAAAAGAGAAAAAAATAACTTTTGACCCAAAATTCGAGCAGGGGAACACGAATTGGAACACAACAATGCATTTGAGGCAAACAAAAGTGGGGGTCGAATCTCCACCGAATTTCGAACTTCGAACTTCGAACTTCAATCTAACTTCACGCGAATCTCCACCGAATTTCGAACTTAGATCCAACTTCACGGACCCGCACTTTTGAGGAGCTTTCTTAATCTTCAAGTATTTTTCGCAAATTGCCCAGACCATCTGGTGTGTTAAACTCTTCCCTAAACCGAAATGAGGCCAGTCCGTCCCATTTAAATCGCGCGAGGTGGCTTCGCGCGCAACGGAAACGTCTCATGCTGTGAACCATGTATGAATTTACCAGTATTACTAAACTGAATTCCAAGATAATTTTATTCATTAACAGCTTCTGACACTTGGGATTAATGGGAGCCAAATCTGACTGGTTACACAAATCAGTACAATCATATATATAATCTTACAACCGGCTCTGGTGTACTTCCGTACACAAAACTACACAATAATTGTTTAAATACAAGCACCATCGGTCTCTATTGGCACAATTCAAGTACAATTGCATTTTAGATTGGAATTTACGAAACTATTCATACATATAAAGCTGGACATCAATATTGGAACACACACAGGATAAATTTCTATCAGGCTAATTGATAACCTTATATCGAGTTACAACAAACGAGGCCGCATCGACAAGTTCGTGGCATCTGTGCACTGGCTGATTTATTACCTCTTGCGTGGTGAGGTGAAATCAAAGAGATACCGATACCGGATATGGCATTAATTTGTCCATACATTAGGAAGAAAATTCCAGGGATATACATGTACGATGGGTTCTTCTCAGAAGATAGCAGTCATTCTACTTACATATTTGGGACTGGCCACGACTGCTACAGTTACCATTCTGTAGTCGATCCCAGTCTATCTGCTATATTTTCATGGCAATTACTTTACTTAATGCGTGTTAATCGTCGATAATCGTTCTTGGCTGCGTGGTATTCTCGTGGTGATTCCTTTGTGCGATTGGCAGCATCATTTTATTTAACGGAAATTTTATCGAAATTCAACCCGTCGATTGTAAAAATTGGCCCAAAGAAAGTAAAGATACCAATATACCGCGATTACTCATAAAAATATGTTATATTGTGTGTGCTATAAAATATGCATATGTGCATATATATGAAATTACTTTGATACTAACAATTTTATTAATTGTTGAAAATGAGCAATTTGAAAAAACTAAATTTTATTTATATAAATTTTTATCCCAGTTTTCAAAACAAATTAATTTAAATTTAAAACTTTAGTTACGTTTTGGACATTAAATTCGATATTTTAAAGTGATCTGAAACACTCCGGTAGGGTGATGAAATAGAAATGGAGAATATCTTGCTGAAAATAGTTATTTTTACAAATATTATATCCAAATTGACAGAACACACCGTAATTCTTAAATATATACATTAAATACAGTGACCCCCCGATGGCGAAATCATTTGTGTTAATTTACCGCCGATAGTTGCGTCCCGAATCTGGAAGTAAATATTTACAATTGAGCGTATAATATAGTAGTTCAGACGATGTTTTCTATGAAGTGGTACGGTCGATTTGTTTGAGATTTTCGGCAATGTTAGTAGAATTCATACATCCCCTCATGGCATAGCGCATGCATACTAACTAATCAGTTTCACGCGTCCGAACAAGTGCATAATATGTCTTTAACTTATGAATTTTTGTAATGTTATATCCAATTTTTCACCCATTTGTTAGAACACGATATCGCCGCACAAACTACCGAAACCATTTGCGTACATGTAATATGAACAAACACAAGAAAATAGTAATGCCAACTAAAATAAAATGCGACAACAAAACATGACATGGATATAAAGGCCATAGACACAGATAAACAAATATGATATATATATATAATTCAATATATGAAATTGTTTTTTATTATAAAAATTTTTATCTGACAATTCTGTATTCATTGACGCTAAGACCACGTGCGATTTTTCCGTGTTTTTTCCGTGTTAAAATGTTGGCCACGCGTGGTTTTGAAAACACCACGGGCCTTGTATACTGTGGTTGACACATCTTGACCTCTAGAATATACCGTGGCGCATCCATTCTAACAATACCCCTCTCCCAATCATGTTGACTTGCTATAGTGAACAGTCATTGAAGTTTTAACTAATCTTGCCGAAATGTAGGCTAAGCGTTTTTTGGAATTCGTAACCGTCTATGACGTGTCATCGGTCGACCCCATTCATGACTGCTTTGATGGATACGCTCACAGTGTGTAGCCCACCACGCATGTGTACCGTCATGTATCAATCACCATAACGAATGCAAATTTAGCCCTCCCCGGTTCTTGTAATTTAACAGAACCCAGCTGTTCGAAGCCAAAGTTAAACTATCTCTTAATTGCTGATTATTAGTGCCTCTTCAAAACCATTATAGGTAAACAAAACCAATCCCGTGACATTCCCTGCGTCATGTCACTTTTTTGCATCAATTTCTCCACATATCTCCATGAAATAATAATAAACGCTCTTTAATGATTGTATATCAATGAAATCATCTGAGGTCAAAGACGCCTATCACGTGAAATCACCTGGTCGGGTGATTCATCTGTACCAATTTTTCTTCATATACTTTGAGCCTATAGCGAATGCCTTCATTGCTCGCATTTGCCCACTAAAGTCGTCTGAGATCAACGTCATCCGGATAGAGTTAATTTTTTTCTTTTAATTGCTAATTATTAGTGCATCTTTAAATCGTGTGAGGTCAACACACCCAATCCTTTGACACGCCCTGCGTCATTCCAGTTTTGTCACAAATTTCCCCCACTCATCTTCAGGAATGAAAATAAACGCTCTTTATTGATTATATGACCATGTAAGTCATCTGAGGTCAAAGACGCCTATCGCGTGACAACCACCTGGTCGGGTGATTCATCTGTACCAGTTTCCCTACATATACTTTGAGCCTATAACTAACGCTCTTTATTGCTCACATTTGTCCATTAAAATCGTCTGAGATCAGCGGCATCCGGATAAAGTTACATTTATCTTTTAATTTCTTATTATTAGTGCATCTTTAAATAATTTGAGGTCAACAAACCCATTCCCTTGACATGCCCTGCGTCATTCGACTTTTGTCACCAATTTTCTCACATATCTTCTGGAATGATGATAAACGCTCTTTATTGATTATATACCCATGTAAGTCATCTTGGGTCGAAGATGCCTATCGCGTGACATTCATCAAGTTGGTGGTTCATTTGTACCAATTTTCCTACAAATACTTTAAACTTATAAAGAACGCTCTTTATTGCTCAAATTTGACCCTTAAAGGCGTCTGAGGTCAACGGCATCTATACCACACTATATGGGTCATCCCCGTGTTTAAACTTACACCGACCAGATTGCAACCATTTTTGGTCTATAATCAATTAGTTAGTTAAATGCGTTGTTATTGCCCCTTTAGGACATCTAATGTCAATGGGACCTATCTAATAATATTTTCCGGGCCAAATTACCCATATATCAAACCTCATTAGTAACTGACCAATGTGGTTGTCTACTTAATCCATGGTTTATTCAGATGTAATTCTATATCTCCTGTGTCGTAGAAAATATCACCGCAAAATACGTAAATCGAAATATATCTCAGGATTTTGAATTTTAAAAGTTGATATTGAGTAAGCGGTTTTAATTATAAGATATAACCCATAATCAGTCTTCGTCATGCAAACATATTCCCAAATTAACAGTATTTATCACAATAAAACCAGGTCCCCCTAATGTCGGTCTGTAACACTGTCAGATATACACTACCGATAATTTAATTGCATATATCTATTAAAATATTCATTCCGCGCAAAAACTATCGACAGTTGGTGAATAATAGTGTCACAGAGATCACACATGGCAGGAAAAATATATAAATTTGCATGTTAAATTCACTTAAAAAACACGCTAAACATTAGGGGGACACACAAAAAGTCGCCCTAATGTAAAAGTCGCCCTAATGTGGGTTATTTACACACAAATGTCTCCCTAATGTGGCTTCCGCGAACATATATATATATATATATATATATATATATATATATATCACTTCCATGGCCATAAAAAGGGAATTAAGGGTTACAGGGGGCTTGCTTCCTTTTTATGGTGTACTTACTGACTTGAAATAGGGGGGGGGGACCTATTTTCATATTATCAGCATCCCTGTCTCCAAGAATTTGTGTCTCCATCCCAGAGATCTAGTATATTTTATAAATAAGACATATCCTGCACAGATCTATATCTTTTCCATGGTCATAAAAGGGATCTAGGGGTTACTGGGGGATTGCTTCCCTCATATGGTGGGTTTATATAGACTTGAGTGATGTGTTTAGGCCTGTGCCAATTAAAATTAATTCAGGGGGGAATCAATGAATATTATTTTTTATTTGCGCTTAAGTGAAAATTATTTGCACTTAAGCATAAATAATTTGCACTTAAGGGTAAATTATTTGCGCTTGAGCACAAATGATTTACGCTTAAGCGTAAATATTTGCGCTTAAGCGCAAATCATAGAGGTTATTTGCGCTTAAGCACAAATATTGCGTAATAAATATTCAACAATGAACGGATACCTGTCTTAATTTTCAAACTATTCCAATCTTCACGTCAGCAGTCACCTACCTCAGCGGAGAGTTTCTACTTTAAAAAAAAATTATATATATATAATTATACATGTATATTGACAGGAAACAGGTGCGATGATGAGCATAATATATAGGCCTATAGTCGAGCGATGTGCCAGCCTCGCATTCGAATTGTCATGACATTGTCAGTATAGACCTAGATTTGCATATAGCGTATAGTAGTTCAATGAGTTGAGTTGTTCACTAAGTTTATAACATGTCACTAACGGTATGTGCACGTGCAGATACGCACAATGAATTTCGTGGTTTTTATCTAACACTAATAAGTAGATCATGCCATGAATCTCAACTTTGTCTACGGTCGTTTGACACCTATAGTAGAGATTCATGACATGACCTAACTTATAAGTACTCGGGGGCACAGGATATTTCAGTCGGGATGATTATTATGGCATACCCCAGTCTACAGTTGGGATATCTGCAATGGTCAGCAAGCCCAGGTCATAGTATAGGCCTACTATTATGTAGGCTATAGCTTTGGCCACCCTGCGTGTCACGTCGAGGGATCGCAGCACCTGCATCTATATAGTCCTGTGGGTCGAAAAATCATGCATGCATGGCGACACCCTTGGCATTGCAGTAGCTAAGGTAGCCTATATAGGCCTATACATTATAGGCCATCGTGTGCGTATATAATTTAGCTTTATTGTGCCTTTATATTTGCATCTGCACACTAACTTGTAAATAATGTACATAACTATATATACCGGTAGGCCTACATGTATGATAATTTTTTCACGCTCACTGAAGCAATTAAGCGCATCTGAAGCAATGGCACTATAATTATGTAGACTTATACTGAGTCCGTGCTTACATTTCTCTGATATAAAAAGGCGTGGTTTTAGAAAAGATAAATTATATTAATATCACAAGACCTTTCAATATAAACTCATAGGCCCCTATTGTCATCGCATCGGGCGTCAGCCCATTAGTTTGCCTTTAGTTGGTTGGTTTAAACATATTTATTGTAACTCAATTTACAAGGGATTGGGGGACAAGTTTGTTGGTTTAACCATCGATCTATATTATAATATACGTCGATGGTTTAACAGTACTGTCTTCGAGGAACCGTCTCATTTTATAGGTAGGCTATATACAGTCCTCGTCAATATACAATCATGGAGCCGCGAGACGATAGGCCTATATACTAGTACATGCAAACTTGAAGCATGGATGATGATTCGAAAAATTGCAAAACTTGTAGGCCTATCTGCACAATCATAGCCAGGCAGTCTATTTACTGCATTAATTTGCGTAGAGCTGGAGGTAGGCCTACGTATACTGGTACGCCTATAGCTACCCCAGTCCCATATAGATACATTTTATAACATTGCACGTACACATTGCACATGCACACATTTAGGTCATAAGCAGCAATATCTGTCGGCATCATGGGGACTATATGCCTATGTAGATTATTTTTTAATTATATATGGCGATAGGCCTATTAAATTTGAGCTACACATATGTATAAATGTAGCCCTATGGCGATCAAGATACACGCATTTGCACGAAGTCAAGTTTGTATATTGCATGTCGCTACCTGTATATATGGGCCTAACTATATATGACACTGCAATAGATTAGTATAGCATTTAGTAACTTTTTATGGGTTTTATATATATATAAATCATATTAACTTGTTTTATATATAT